>CM031083.1:11779660-12014670 GCA_018257905.1 Gillenia trifoliata | reverse complement strand
GATGAGTGAGATAGGGAGAGAAAAATGGAGATGAGTGAGATAGGGAGAGAGATTTGGAGGGACAAATTTGGAAGGAGAGATCCGAGAGGGAGAGATTGAGATTGAGAGGCAGCTGTGTGCAGTTTTTTGCAAAAACTGCCTCTCGGGTCTAAGGAAGGGGATTAAATCAACTTGGTTTTGCGTGACGAACATATTCGTCGCCTAAAGTCACCTGGCTTTGTGCGACGAACCATTGGTCGTGCAAGATATTTTAGGCGACAAAACTTTTGGTCGCGGAAAATTTGGCGCCAAATTCTCCTTTTGCCGCCACTTTTTCCATCTTTTGTGCGACGAATGTATTTATGCGTTGCCCATTTCAATTTTAAGCGACGAATGTCTTCGTCGCCTAAATGTTCTGACATTTTAGGCGACGAAATAGGATTTTCGTCGCCTAAAGTGCTCTTGCCCGACGAAATTTCCTCCGTCGCCTAAAGTTTTGTCGCACAAGCTGTTTTTTCTACTAGTGAATCAAATTTGTACTTTAATTCAAATTGGAATTTGATTAATAATTTTAATAAAAATTTATATGATGCAGAATGTGTTAGATCATTTGGTGCATGTAGCACCACGTATATTGCATAGTGATGGTCCATTGCCATGAATCACCAAAAATCTCTAACTTTCTCCGAAACTACAAAACTCTAGTAGAAGAACAATGATTTGGAGAAATATATTTGGTTATATTTATTCAACAAATTGTTGTTTATGAGATTTAAATTTAGAATTTTCTTCAACAAAGTAGGTAACCTGAATGTTAAACCAAATAAGATTATTAATTTGAAGAAATCTTAAGATTCCTATTTACGTATTCCCTCCCTCCACCTTTTAAGTTTTAAGAGGTACGTACTCTAGATATCATTTGGTTTCAAGCTTTGTATATACAATTGTTACTTTGACTATTAGAAGATTTGTAAAGAATTTTTACAAATCATGATTGAAAATTTGAAAGTGACAAAATTTTGGTAGTCTAGAAATTTAAAAGTCAAGCTAACTAACTTGTCACAAATCCATCACTCAAGACTTGATAGTTTAAACCTAGCTCGATATATCTACTTGAGATGCCGTATATATACCCCCATAATTATTTGAAAAATGTTGGTATCCCTTAATCATCAATATACAGCTTAAATTCCTTTGTCAAGATCATAGAGATAAATCAAACACATGTTTAATCTGTTAACATGTTTAACGCTGATAGGTACAGAACAAAAGAAAATGTCGATGTCAAAATTAGCACCTTCCCTAATCAGAAATAAGAAGATGCCAGCACCAACAACAGAGCACGAATCGCAGCCAATCTTAACAAGATTTTTGTAAAATATTTTAATAATTAAAACGTTTTATAGAACAAATAATAGGTCCTATGAAGGTTCTAAGTCGGTGGATAAAGGGATGATCATAATTAGTATGATCCTTCAGCAAGCTACTGAGGTAGTGATCATATAAAATATATTGTTCGATAATAGAAATGACATATTTATGCACAATATCAGTTGGAGAGAGATTTTGATTCTTTTTTCTTTCTGCTTTAAGATTTTGAACGGAGAAGTATTATTCTATCTGTTTCGCATCCACAAAAGCATGCATTAATATATACATATACATATACATATATATTATTATTTTAAATTTATTTTTCAAAAATTAATATATCTATATATATGTGTGTGAGATAAAAGCTAATAGGGGGCCTCATGAAGCATGCAATAATCCCTTTCTTTCTTTTTTGAGAAGGAATAAAACAATCGAGAGAATCTGTACAGGGCCTGTACCTGACCTCCTCACCAACCCAAAACCCTAATTTGTGTGATGCCACGATCCGTCCTCGCGTTCTTTAATAACTTTTTGCTTAAAAAGTTGACGCAAGTTTTTCCAACTTACGCCACCCACACACGTATAATTATAAGGACCTTATCCCCCACACACTCTCTCACATATTAGCTAGTGTGAACGAAAAAGAATACTCATGAAAGGTACAAATATGTTACTGTAGAGTGTGGAGGTTCATGATACATGAATAATATTGAGTACTCAAACGATGATTTATGAATAAGGACCTGAATATTTAAATGAATACTTCGAATTATAAGATTATTTTGTAAAACGAGACTACACAAGTGATTAACGCCATATTAAATTATTAACTAGCTAGTTAATATTTTAGCACTCTTGCATATATAAAACCTTTTCTAAGTTGCATTTAATAACATGTGTTAAAATGTGCAGCCTAAACGCAATATTATATATATACATAAGTTTTTCAACATTGCAGTACGTTACATGTTTTAAAGTGCACATGTCCTTAGGTTAATGTCTTTGATATGTCAACTGAATTTACCGTTGTCAATATGTAGTCAATATTTTATCGGCATACAGTTAACATATATAAAATCACTTATATATGTTATATGAAAGTCATGCATGTATACGAGATGATAAATAGCCATGCATGCATGGTTGCATATATATATGCATGCTGTAATAAGTACGAGAGAGCCGTGTAATGTACGGTCAAGGAACCTACAAGATGACCCTTGGCAGAGATGACTCAAGGGCGCTCCCAATTGCCAAATGTTGGGCCATTTAGATAAGGCCATTGTTCCTTAATAAAGTATTTTGTCACATGCTTTCTATAGGTCGCGACACACATATGAGAATATGAGATGAGACCTGAAATCACAGATATGATTTACATATATGGCATAAAGAATTATAATACTATACATATATCACAGATATGATTTACATATGTAATAAAGAATTATAATACCTATATATATATGTGTATATATATGAATTGAGTGGTAGAAATTACGTATACCAAGGGACGTTACCATCAATTCACATGACCAAGATTCGAAGTGGTGATGGAAAGTCGATCAAAAGAAAGTGAAGGAGCTTTCCATTTGATGGGATTCATTCTTCTAGAGATGACTGGTATCATTATCTCGATCGACCTTTCAAAAACGTTGTTTATGCATGGGCGGTCCAGACTCCAGACTAAATGTTATTAATTTCGTGGAACATGAACAAGAAAATTACATATATGGTATTTTCCAGTCATAGAATAACAAAAAGGCAACAAACTACATCACTTTGACATGGAAAGATACATAGAGGATAACATTTGGGACCAAGGCAGGACCTCATGGCATGTCGATTTGCCGTCTCACTCCATGTACGGCATAATGTTTTTGGATTTAGGACGTGCCCCGCCGCGTATCATCATCGGTCGAAAGTGAGAGGAGACTAATTAGTTGATTAAAAATTTAGGTCACAAATTTATTTTGAAATTTTGGAATGCAATGACCCTAGCTTGCTATTTTTTTAATTTTTGAAATATGGGTTAGCTTATACATGGAAATCCAATATGTATTAGGCTTCTTGTGGGGGACCTAATTATCCATTAGTGATGATTATTTTCTTGTAAGTAGTTTTGACATGTATATGAACGCGCGTACGGCATATGTATAATTCTTGTGGACATGTATTTTCTCTTTTCACTTGGCTTTCTGTATCCTTTTCATGAATTGGATGCGAATCCAAATACAAAAAAGGAGGTCCCAAATGGATAAAACCAACTAGTCTCTCCAACTCAGCAGATGCTCAAGGATAGATACGGCAGATCAAATACAACAAACCCTTTCGTAGTGTGCCGTTGATCATCAACTCACCGAGTACCATTGCCCTTCCTATGGGCAGAAAAAGTAGAGCGCACGAGTGCGTGTTAACATGTCACTTAGTGTTACTATTACATAAAAGAAATCCTTAATAGAAATAAATTTTAAAAAAAAAATGAATACAGCAAGGTACCTATTTAGGCAGTAGCGTATAAATGGAACAAGATAAGAATGTGAAGCCGTACAAAGGACACGTCTCTATAATTTCCGTATGCAAAAAGATTCGGTTATTTTTTGTGCATGCAACTTTCATCTTCTAAGCTATAGTGTGCAGCATTTGGATCGCATGGCCTAAATATCTATAGGAACATTCTTGTTTTCCTTCACTATCAAATTAAAGAGCCCTTTAATTTCTAGCTATCTAAAGCCAACAATGCCAACCGACTAGTAGTCTCCCATGCATGTCCCTATATAAACCCTTCCATCCCTCCCCAAATACTCACAACATCAAACCTCAATCCTCTCAACTATTCACATTGCTCTCCTTACCCTTTGCCCAACTTCCCAAATTTTCATTGCACTTCAATTCCCGTTTGCCCTCTTAAACCCTAATCTTCATCTTACATTTTTGAAGAGTACTACTAGCTACATTTCAATCAGCGATGGAGGCGGTGACAAAGATGGCATCAGAGAAACCAGTGGTGATCTTCAGCAAGGGCTCCTGCTGCATGTCGCACTCGATCAAAACCCTGTTTTGTGACTTTGGGGTGAACCCAGCAGTGCATGAGCTTGATGAGATGCAGAGAGGGAGAGAGATAGAACAAGCTCTCTCTAGGCTTGGATGCAACCCTACTGTGCCTACTGTGTTCATTGGTGGTGAACTTGTGGGTGGAGCCAATGAGGTCATGAGTCTTCATCTTAAGGGCACCTTAATCTCCATGCTTAAGCGCGTCGGAGCATTATGGGTTTGATTAATTCAAACTATAGCTAATTAACTTGCATAACAGGAGCTATTAAGATTCCTAGTTATGCATGCTTGAGATATTAACTAAAGAAGTATCGGAGTCGGATTATATAATAAATATATAGCATATATAGAGCATGTAAGAGTTTTTAATAAGGTTATTAACTTATTATGTACTCTAGCTTTTTTGTAATATGCTATGTTTCTTGTTCTGGTTACTATAATAATAAAATCTTGCTTTTATTAATCATCGTACGTACTCTTGGTCAGACTTGATATATATACAATAATGCAATTTCAATATTCATATATATATATATGTAAGATCGAGCTTAATTATAGTCAATTGTGATTTAAATTAAGTAGGATTAAGGATCATCAAAATCAACGGTTAACACTAGTAGTACTTGTCAATAATGCATGCATATGGATATTTAGCCTCATTAGTCATTATACATTCCTCTGCAAATACCAATAATCTAGAACCATCACAACAACAACAACAATTCCCTTTCATTGTAACAACAATAACAACAACAACAATAATAAATGGATAAAAAGACTATTTACACTATATTAATATCATTCATCAAATTTCATATGAATTCACATTCACGTGAAATATCTATGTATGCAAGGTAGTTTTAGACGTGTGAGAGGTGATTAGTAAGGGGTTATTTGATAACTATTTCGTTTTCTGTTTTTAGTTTTGGTTTTCACTTTTCACTTTTTTGAAAACTGAAAATTTGTTTGGTAACTACTTTTAATTTTTAGTTTTTCAAAAAAAAAAATGAAAAGTGAAAATTCAAGGCCAAATTTTAAAAACTCAAGAAAGTAGTTTTCAATTTTCAAAAAAATAAAAACTGAAAATAGTTATCAAACAAGATTTCAGTTTTTAGTTTTCAAAAAAGTGAAAACAAAAACTAAAAACGAAATGGTTATCAAACGGCCCCTATGTAAATTGGATATATGTGAAAAATAAAATATATTATATGTGAAAGAGAGGCAATTACTGCGGATTTCTCAGGTCAATTGAATTGGGAATTGGATTCTCTTAAGTAAATTGGATATATGTGAAGAATGAAATGTATCATATGTGAAAAATAAGTTTGAGAGGCAATTACCGTGGATTTCTCAGCTCAATTGAATTGGGAATTGGGTTCTCTTTACTCTCCTCTTATGGAGATCATGCTATATTTCTTAGTATTTTTTAATACAATGATATATTTATACACAAGAGATGAGGATTCTACTCGAACACACACAATGAGTCACCCATAATGTCACTAGTGGCACCTAAAACCTCCCGCTATAAGTAGAGTAGTATATCACTAGATCCAAGAACGAAGCCATAATTTCAAACCTGATTGGGCTGAACTTATCTTTCGAACTAATTTTCTTAGTCGAGATATTTTTTTTTTGTTGAATATGAAGTTATCGTTTTTTCGAAATTTGTCGACAGTACTAATGCGTTAGAAATTATTAGGAATTTAGTTATAACTTTCTAAAGAAAACTCGAAAGTACAAGTTCAGTAAGCATAGAGATATACTTATTCTTAAACATTGCATTAGAAGAAAAAAAAATCTAACATGTCACCTTTATGTTAATAAAGAATAATGATAGATTCAATTTTAATTCTTACGATATGCATGATATAATATAATGCGTGTGAGGTTGAATACTTAACTCAATTTTTAGACCCTTCATTTGAATTGTGGGTGGACTATAAAGATATGTGTCAATATATTGGCATGAGTTGAATTATTACATGATCATGTATGCATAAAAGAATTACATTTCACGCAAAGACTTGTTGAGAACGCATAAGTGCTGTTTAGCCAACATCAAGATTACCGCTTTTATTAGCCTACTACATATAGGTTAAGAAAAATTGGCCCCTTTCATAGTTTTGTTCTTTACTAGATCTTTCACTAGATCGTAATGTTAAGTGATAATTATACTATCTAAAAGTTAAAAAAAAAAAAAAAGACAACCCGTGAAATGGAGAGCAACTTACATGGAACGGGTTCATCGCCACGTGCCGTTCCGATCTAATAGCACATTGCCATGTGGAGAAAAACTTGCACATGACAACGCATTATTGGACAAGAAACGCCACGTGACGGTGAACCTGTTCTATGTAAGTTCTTCTCCGTGAAATGGGGCAAACGGAAACTAAGGAATAATAGTCGCTGTCTTAAGTGTTTATTAGATATACGGCAATTGATCTACACATGCAAATTATCAAGGCATTTCATTGTTTTCTTTGTGATATATTAGTGTAGTGTGTAGTGGACCTTAAGAAGTTTAATTAGTACATTCTGTCGTTTTGAACCAGAATTGGTGGCAGGTATATATAGCTAGTTTTTTTTTTTTGGGCAATTAGCTATAATAAATATATTTTAATATTTTGTTGCAAAAATTATTAATGTTTATTATGTCGCAATTATATTATCATTGTGTTGTCATTATGTCATTATTGTTTTGTCGATATATAATCAATATGTCGTTGCTACTGAAAAATGATAATTTATATATATCAAATATCAAAATATGTGTAGTGTAGCTATTTACCCTTTTTTTTCGTGGAAAGTCTTTTATATATGTGTAGTTTAATAGAATAGTGATGTCTGTATTATCCAAATTTTTTGCATCCCATTTCATTAAATAGCAATTTTTTGACCCATAATTAGGTTCTATATAAAGGATCTCAACTCTATTGAAGTGAGAAGTTAGATGATATAACTATTTTAATTTTAATAAGATGTTTTTCTTTATATAACACCTTGCCATGGTAGTATGAATCATGGCTACTATGGGAATGGTAGTTATGGTTGCAATGATGATAGCGGTTATATGATAACTATGAGTTCGTGTGTAGTGTTTAACTGTTTATAACAAGTTGAATTGTACGTATATTTAATTATTTTGTGTGTAGTCTATGCATGATGACCAAACTTAATACGAGATAGACATAGACGATGGAGTGGACTCTCACTTTGATTCTCGCCACGTTAGTCGTTAGTAGCTCTGATTTGAGATAAGGGATTGCTTAATATTCTTAATTTTTTAGGTATTTTTGGTCTAGGGCTAGCGTACAATAATTTCCAACTACATTGCTTAGGGAAAGAACACAACACGATTATTTATTATGTTGAATTTTTTCCTAAATGTACAACAATGATGACATGATTATTAAATAAGCGAAATGGAATTGATGCACATAACCATAATCAAGTTCGAAACACTCGTGCATAATTAGACTTAATTAAGTTAATTAGAGTAGTTTGCTCTTATTTTAAGTTTAAATTTTTCTTATTTATCTTCATCAAAATTAACAAAATGATTAATTTACTAAATTAAAATTGCATAAAGTCAAACTTACATGGTACATTATTGGTCAAACTATTAAATAGTTTAAAATTAATTTAAATTTTACCGTAAATTAATTTAAAACTATTCAATAACATAACCAAAATTTTTCCAAAATTAACATGAACTTTCCCTTTTTTTCTGCACATACTCGAGATTATCAAATCACACATACAACACACTACGAATCGAAACGTGGACGTAAAACAGAGATTTGATCTTTTGATCTGAAATTTGCAAGTCCCAAGTCCCAAGAGACAACCCGCGGGACCCACTGCCGCATGCAATAAATGTCTCTCTCGAATATTTAACCGCGCTCTCTCAAGTCTCACTCTTCACCCAACGGTCGTTCACACTGCACACAAACAGAAAAATATAAATTTCATAATTTTTTTTTTATCTTTCTACAGTGAAAATTACAAATTTGATATCTTCAAATTACTTCCTGTGATTTTTATTTTCCAATAAAAAACAAAAGGAAATTTCCAGTGATGCACTACAGGACAACCGGCGTCAAGATGCTAACGTACGCACGTTAACCTCTGGTGTGTCTAGTTACAGTACCAGGCCTGCCTCCAGCTCACTCGCTCAGTTAAACTCACCCGTTCGTGATTCGGGATTTTCTCTCGCTCACTTTCCTTGACTTTCTCGGCAACCAAACAGAAGGTAAGTAACTACTTGCTCATAGCAATACGAAAACAAAATTCTGATTATTTTATTTTATTGAGGACTTCATTTGTTTACTCGAAGATTAATGTAGCTTCCCTTCTGAAATTTAGGATTTTTCGTTTGAACTGTTTTTTTTTTGTGAGTCCGATGATGTTTTAAGCTTGTTTAGGAAACGAAGAGGTACACTCCTGCTGCTGAAGTTCTTGTTTCACGAAAATGTTCGGTTTTTCTCGCAGGCGCATGAAGCTTGGACGGTGAGAGCTTTTGTTCTTATTCTCCTTTTGCTTTATTTCTTTCTACTTAATTTGAGCTTACCTTTTCTTCTTTTTGTTTTCCCTTTTTGTAAAAATTTGAGATTTTTTAATTTTTAATTTTTAGTTTTAACCTTTTAATCATTGAGGCAGTCAGTGAATAATGTGTTTGCATTCAATACGAAGCAACAATGTGTAATTTTTGACATTTGAAATTGTGGTGTTAATTATGCTTAAAGAATCAGATTGTGATAAATTTGGTAATTACTGTGTTCAGATTGAAAGTCCAGCTTTCAGATTCTGCTCAGGGAACTAGAAGCCCCATAAGACACCCGAAACGAAATAACAGTTCCAATGTAAGGCTTTTTTTTTAAGCTTTGTTTTGCGTATAGGTTTTCGGGGTAATGAATCCGTAGTACACTAAAGCTTGTTTACATTTTTCAGAGTGAATGTGATGTGCCAGCAAGTAGTAATTCTGATGAGCTTGATCACCAGTGTCCGTCTGCTGCACCCGAGATTAGTAATTCAGCAACTGGGAGCTCTGAGAGTTGGATGGTGTTGTCAATTTCTGGGGACAAGCCTACTCCCCGCTTCAATGTACATTGTTATTATTTATTCTTGTGATTGTGTTCATATGGTACATTGATTTAATTAATGCGGGATGGTGTTGATGAAAGCTAAAGCTTTATTTTAATTTTTGTCGAACAGCATGCAGCTGCTGTAATTGGGAACAAGATGATAGTGGTCGGTGGTGAATCTGGGAATGAATTGCTAGATGATGTGCAGGTGGGATAATCTTTCTTTGTTGGTTGAATGTATGTTTCACGGGGTACAAGTAGGAAATTTTGTTTAAATTTTGAGTAGGCTTTTTTGGCATTAGGTTGGAAATACAATAATAGCTGGTGTTTCCAAATGTCAGGTGCTTAATTTTGACAGTTTTACGTGGACCACAGCTTCGTCAAAGCTTTACTTGTCACCGAGCAGTCTGCCATTAAAGATCCCTGCATGCAAGGGCCACAAAATGGTACAATCATATATTTATACCAAACCTTGTTGTCTTGTTTGTTTTGCATTTCCTTTGTTATCATGAACCAGTGTATAGTTCTTTCCTATGCTATACAAAAATTTGAATATATCGACTCGCAAAACACATTGGATATCAAAAACATATAGATGAGTAACCTAGGACTTAGTTAACTAGAAAGTTATAAACCTCAACATTGAGAAAAAATACCATGGAAAGGTTGGTTGTTTCTGTAGATGTGGACTATATGAAGGTTACCGTATCATAAATTGGAATCAATAATAATGTCTTGCTTGATATTTTGAATTTTTCTCCGTCATTTCTCCTGTCTAGGTGTCTTGGGGGAAAAAAGCACTCCTCATTGGAGGAAAAACTGAACCGGGGAGTGACAAAATTTCAGGTTAAAGTTTTTCTTTGAAGCTCATGAAAACATCACTGTTTTTCTTGTTCTTGTACGAAATTGTCCAATTTTTCGTTCAATTGTGCAGTTTGGGCATTTGACACAGAGACAGAATGCTGGTCTCATATGGAAGCAAAGGGTGATATACCGGTACTATATTTTTCTTAAAAAGTTGAATGCACAAACATTTGTTCAGCTTCAGCATAACTTTTACTTAGACCCTTACACTTGAAAAGTTATAACACGACCACATGAGCCTTTTTCGTCACTAGAAACTCTACTTTTTTTCATCGTTTTTTCAGCTTATTAAATCAATGCCATTATTTGCATCTCTCGTGCTTCCACAAGCACTCGGAAGACAAATATAGTTGATTATAGTAAACAATCCTTGAACAACATCAAGGCACAAAACATAAACATTAGAATAGGAGGGGGAGCTATTTTTGAGGTGAAGATGCTAAAAGGACATGGTGTCCAGTGGTTGCGTATTTGAATGACACTATATAGAACCAGTAGGTGTAACTAATTACTACATTTTTAAGATTATATACCATTTAGTACCATATCTGTAAGTTATTGTCTTGCTGAGGAGTTGTAATTAAATAGAGTGTTTATTTGATGCTAAGCCGTCCCACCAACATATCTCACGCATGACAGGTTGCTCGCACTGGTCACACTATAGTCAGGGCAAGCTCTACATTAATCCTGTTTGGGGGTGAAGATGCCAAAAGGAGGAAGTTGAATGATTTGCATATGTTTGATTTGAAGTCGTTGACATGGCTACCCCTTCATTGCACGTGAGTGGTTTTTTCTTATGTTGTATGAAATTCACTGTTTTCTGATGGAACCACCTATAACACATATTACTTTGCACACGGTTGCTTATGGACCTTTTTCCATTCTTTTGGTACACACCTTTGTTATTTCGACTAAGATTTTGTCTCAACTTTGTTAAATCTTGATATACATGCAGAGGAACAGGACCATCTGTGAGGTCCAACCACGTAGCAGCTCTTTATGATGATAAAACTCTTTTTATATTTGGAGGCACTTCAAAATCCAAGACTTTGAATGATTTGTATTCAATGGACTTTGAAACTGTGAGTGAATTCTCTCTCATTCTTGTATCTTTTAAACTGCCGGATTATGTAACCAAATATCTCATCTCTTCATGGCTGAGAGTGTAAAGTTTACCTATGACATGCTGATCAATTTTTCTCTCAGATGGAATGGTCAAGAATAAAGAAACGGGGTTTCCATCCATCTCCTAGAGCTGGTTGCTGTGGGGTCCTATGTGGAACCAAATGGTATATTGTCGGGGGTGGAAGCAGGAAAAAACGTATGCCTCGTAAATTCGTAATTGAAAGATATGCTTGAACTGTTTTACCTGTTTCTGTATTGACATATTATATGCATGATTTTCATTATTCCTTAGCTCAGCGCTTGAAACGTTGAAAAAGGATGCAACACCTTGTATTGGCTTATCCGAATATAAAAATTAAAAATCTTGGAATCTTGTTGGTTAACATTGATATCTAAGCATTTTACCCTTGATGCATTTTTTTCCCCCTAATCTTTCCAGGACATGCTGAGACTCTGATCTTTGATATCTTGAAACTTGAGTGGTCAGTGGCCATTGCATCGCCTCCTTCTTCAATCACCACCAATAAGGTGTGCAATGGTGATTTTTACCTGTGGCATAATTTTCATTGGTGTTGATTTCTTATTTTCCTTTAAAATAATGTAGCTTTAGCAAGGGTTTCCTTTAAAATAACGAAGCATGGCTGTTACTTTAAACACTCTTCTTATGTTATATTCTCAGGGTTTCAGCCTAGAGCTCGTGCAACACAAAGAAAAGGATTTTCTTGTTTCTTTTGGGGGATGCAGAAAGGAACCAACAAATCAGGTTATTAGAAACTTGTCTTTCTGTTTTAGACTTTAGTTAAATTCTCATGAAACTTAACCTCATTACCTCAATTTTTTTGTTACAGGTTGAAGTACTGACCATGGAAAAAAATGAATCATCCATGAGTCGTCGATCTTTTCCCAGCAAAGGCCCTGCGACTTTGCTACCTGAGAAACGCTCATCATCCACTGGCTTGGCCGGTCAACTGAGTAATGGTTCTTCCCAGCGTTCAGTTAATTCGGTTACTAGACAAAATCTTGCATCTGCAATTGAACATGGTTCTGGAAGAAAATCTTTGTCAGAATCCTTGCTTGTTGATCCAAATCCTGTTTCTGGCAATGTTTCTCTTAGGAAACAATTCCACAACGAAGAAGAATACCATACGACTGTTAAGGTGGCAAAGAGTTCAGAAGATGAAAGTTCTTTCTTGCAGGTAAACTTCAGAAGTTGTTCTTTTTGTGTTCCTTGGATATCCAAATGGCTGCTAGGAACCGCCTTAAAATCTGTTTCTCTGTGCCCAGTCATTTGTCGTTTAATGTAACATATTTTGATGATATAATGACTTAATATTATGTTGATTTCAGCCAACAGAAAAGAAAACCAGTCAATCTGATTCAGGAGTCCAGACTAACATATTCGGAGGTAGACACTTTTCGGAGGAGATGCTCTCTGGATATGATTTTGAAAATTCAAATCCTCACCATCATGGAACTGGAAACCTTTCAATTGATAACAACGATGCCGTGTTCCCAGAAAATGATAGTAAACTAGGGGCCCTATCAACTCCTACAAGTATGTACCACTACTATGAATCGAAGATGGCCGCACTAATAAGAAAGAATGGAATTTTAGAAGGGCAGTTAGCTGCTGCGATGGCCAGCCGGGAAGCTGCTGAGAAAAATTTATCCTCTGCTCTCAAGAGCAGACAGGAGATGGAGAGAAAATTGTCAGACACTGCGAAGGAGATGGAACTGCTGAAGGAAAAGGTTGCAGGTGTAGAAATAGCGCAAGAAGAGGCTAACAACCTCTCAAATATTGTTCATTCTGACAATGTGAGGCTTGAGCACGACGTGGCTTTCCTCAAGGCGGTTTTGGATGATACCCAGAAGGTACTGTGAACATCGTACTTTAATGCTCTTGTTTAGTAACCAAGTTATCTGTTGTTACGTTAAGTGCTTTATGCCTGAAAAGCCATATCGGGTGATCAAATATTGAATGCAGGAGCTCCATTCAACTAGAGGAGTCCTTGCAGGAGAACGAGCGAGGGCATTCCAACTCCAGGTATGAAATTTTCGCTGACTAGTTCTTTATTTTGTAAGCCACCATCGACATCCTCTTCATGTCGCCATGCAGGTTGAAGTTTTCCATCTGAAACAAAGATTGCAATCTATGGAGAACCGAGCACCTACACCTAGGAAACCTTTCTAGTCCGTAGAAAACAAAGAATGGACTTAAAACATCTTGCAAACAGAGAGCTGGGAGCTGTTAAACAAATCCCAACTGCCCTCCAATGGCACCGAACTCAAGACGTCAAGCTTCCCCAACGCTTTTGCTTGGTTGAGAAACCCGTCCCACACCTTGAGGAGCTCGATGTGGAGAGTCCTACATGTTCTACCATGTACATAAGTGAATCCATCTGTCACCTTAACATGTAGTTTTCGTTTTTGGTCTGAACCTTAAAATGTACGTCGATATGAAACATTTTCACATGAAGAAAACATTGATTCTGATGTCTCATATGACCACTGAAGCTAATTTACGTTCTTTGTCGAAATCAACTTCATGACAGATGACACAATTATGTAAAGACGAAAAATAACACCGGAGCAACCATAAGAAAAACCGTTACAAGTAAATTTTGCCATAAAGGCGACATTGTACAAGGGCAGCCGTATGCACGAAGGTTCTACAAGAACATCTAAATCCAGTTACTGCAATGGGGCGAGAATATGGACTCCACTTTATACAAGTTGTATTGTAACATGAGATCAAAACTTGTAAAGAACTGGTTGCCACCATTAGGAGGATTGCCTTGGTCGCAAAGATCGTAACCACGCCGCGACTGGTGAATATTCTCTCCTGCTCCCAATCTATGCTGCATGACCTTACGCCTTCCATAATAATATAAAAATTCCGGTGGTGGCCTGTTGAGACACGGAAATATAAGAATTTCACTTCCGGGGTGTCGGCTTGCTTGCAGAATTGCAAAATCCCCCACTCTACTTCCAATGATGGCATTCTTTGCAACTACAGTCTCGTCACGGAAGCTTTACACATTCATGGTTAGCATAATTTAAAGAAGCTCGGTCTCTTCTTGGTCTCCATCAGCATCATCAACCTCATTTTCTTCATCATCTTCTTCAGGTGCATCTGGATCCACCCCCTACAGAAAGTACAACTTTTAAACTACATCTTGCTGAATTGCCTCGCCATTGTTAAGAAAATCATTATATTAAAAACAATTTAAACCAAACACCCAATCACTCATTTAAGCTGTATAAACAGGACGACGGACCTTCATCTGTTTCTCTAAGCGCTCTAAACCTTTTTTCGCAGCTTCATTCTGTTGGTTTATCCTGCAATCCATGTCAGAAAATAAAATTGAGCACTTTATAGTCATATGATCATACAGCACTGTACAACAGATCAAATGTGTGTTAAAATCCCATGGCATCAATAGTTGTAATTTAATTTCTTTAATGACCTTAATTATTTTTCAGGACGACTACCTTAAATTGCTATTTATGGGATCCCTAAAATTTCCACACCGTACACAAACACACCCTACACAAATAATCAATGAGAATGCATGTTTTTAAGTCCTAACAGTGAGAAAGTGATTCTGGATATCCAAAATAACACCTAACCTCAACGCAGCTTGATAATGCGACAATGCCTCTTGGAGCATATTTGTTGCAGCAAATACTTGAGCAAGTTTCACATGCAGAGAGTCATCTGCCCAGTCCTTCAGATATCGCTCTAGCAGTGACACAGCATCCCCATTGCGGCCTTCATTAACATGGAGCTCAGCTAGAGCTAATGCAGCTCCAAGGTAACCAGGTTCCAGCCTAAGGGCTGACTCATAGAACTTTTTTGCCTGTTTCAAGATTAGGTTGAATTCATAAGTATGTCAACTTGACTTCTGAACTCATGCTGAAATAATCTGTTACGGGTTTACCTTCTCCCTACCACCAGGGTTACTCGCATGTACATCCCCTACTAATTTTAGAGCCTTCGCAGATTGAGGCATCGCCTTCATAGCCTCCCTGGAAGCATATAAAGCCTCTTTGATTTTAGAGAGAGCTAAATATGAATGAACCAAACCTGAAATCATAATCGAGTTCCCAATCATTAAGCTTCTGCAATTACTTCATATTTCTCTCTTTTGCAAAATGGTTGAATCAAACATGAATACGTCAATGCGGACATAAGATGCATGTCATGCACACGAGTATTTTCCTTTACAAGTCCCACCTTGATATGAACGAATATCAGGTCTCAACTCTTGAGCTGCCCTGAAGGCAACTACAGCTGCTTCTGCTCGCTTCATTGATAACAACAGGTTACCCTGAAAGCTTGGAAGAATTCATTTTTCCCTCATTAAGAACAGGGTAAGAAGAAAGATGTGGTGATATCTTTGAACATAGATACTGCAGCTTATCAAATATAAGATCATATCAGTACCTTCATTATATAACCTGGTATGTGCCTCTCATCGATTCGTATACTCTGAAGCAAATAAATAAGAAACTTACGAGATATATAATAATAAATTAATAAATTAAAAAACAACAAACTTACTGTATTTTGACGAACAGACCTTCTCAACATAGGATAAAGATCCTCTCTCATCTTTCCTTTCCCAAAGTACAGATAAGGCCACAAATACTTCTGGCCTTGTAGAATCAGCAATCAGCAAATCATGCACTAATTTATTGAGCTTCGGAAAATCAGACTTTGTCTTTAGAAGCATTGCATACTCATCCATATATGTTACAACACATGGATCAAGTGATCGAGCCTGCAAAGAATAGAAGCATCAAAATGTGAGTTCGTATTTGCATGACATGCATTCATTTAAGGGCATATGCGCAAGCATGCTCATGGGCATGTGCGTGTGAGAGAGAGAGAGAGAGATATGAACACTTGCATCACCATAATGACCAGAAATTACCTTTTCAAAATTCAATATAGCCTCATCGGTTTTCCCAATAATAGCTTCAACCTTCCCGTGCAAGTTTTAACACATTTAAAAGCAGAAATCAAAACCTTGTTAGAAACATCATAGGACAACATTTAAGTCTATTATAAGAAATTTAACCCAAGTAATCAGAATCAAAGCACTCTTTGCATTCACTCAGCGTAAATTTGTGGTATTTCTTTTTAAGGCCAAAAGACTCTATTTTCAGAAATAAATTAAAATAAATACTTGGGTAATTACAATTCTGTAAGTAACTTGTGCCCATAACACGTGCCAAAAATTAGCAGCAAGATTTTCATAGATAATTTTATAGAAGGATGAAACTGTAATTATCTTTTTTCTTTTGAATAGTAGTGAGGTGAGCATTTTGGTGGTTGGTAATAATTCATTCTTTATCAAATTATACCTAACAGAGAGCAGCGGCAAAGATCTAGTAGGAATGAGAACTTAAAAGAAGCAAACAAGCAACCTCGATACTCGTGGTACATATAGATGAGATTTCGTTGTCAGAAACCTACCTCTCCCATCATAAGCATAATTTCATTCAGCAATCAGTGCATGAATATATTTGCTTATTATCAAGCAAAATCGGTAGACAACACTAAAATATTATTATGATCATAGCAAACAAGCGCATATAGCCTCACATACAATTAGTTCTAACCTTTGCAACTTCAAGTAAGAGGTGTAAATTATTAGGAAAACGTTGTAAAAGATCCGTAAAGAGTTCCAGACCACCTGCAACGCCAAAGTTAAATATAGATTGTAAATGCAAGCAGAATTTCCACTAATAACATAATGAAATTACATCTAGGATCACGAACAGATATGAAATAAAATCAATGAGAACTGTCACAAATATCTGTTTCTAACAACTTTCTACGTCCTTATAGGACATCATCCAATATGAATTCTAGAAGTAATATAGCTAATCTATATACCACCAAGACATTAACCGTAATAATCCCCATTTTTATCCATGCAAAATTCCCCTTTACTTCAATTAGTTGTAGAAATTTTACAAAATGAAGTGTGACGGCATATAGGCCACATACTAAATCAGTAAATAGAAAAGACCTCTAACGCATGCAGTGTTGACGACGAAGCAAGCCTTATCATGACAAAAGACGTATTGAATATGTTCTCAAGTTTCCACAAACACACAGACAGATAAGAAGAAAATATTCCCATTACCTCTGTAATCATTCAAAGCAATACAACACTGAGCCTCAACGTAGCGCTGCACAGAGAAAAACAAATGTAACAACTTTGTTGGAGTAATCGGGTTTTTCCCCTTTCAACCCTCTTTCCATTATGTACATTCTATCCATAGAACTGCTCAGTTGTAACTTGTGAAAGAACAAAATTATGCAAGCTAAATTGCAAAATGCACATGTATTCTTTCTAATGCATGACAAACCAACTACATAGGCTGACTAACAAAAATCTTCATCCTATGTGCTATGACAACTACTCTCTTCTTGCCATATCAGTCTATCCAAACAACCTTACAATAATTGTCACGATGAGTGTCACAGTTCAATGTGGATATGAAGCCATCTACACATATAGCATAAAATAAATAAATATAGACCATATGATAGCTAATGATAAACGACCTCTGCTTTCCCAATTGTTACTTACATGCAGCCAACGACTTGAGTCAAAATGATCAAATGGAACCCTCCCGCTTCTATTTGGAGTCTGAAATTGAGAGTCAAGAAACTAAATTGAAGAAACATTGGGATGGACATCTAATTATAAAGCTTCACTACATATGTAATCAGATAACAATAGCCACATGAGCTATATGTCTCATATGGCCCTTATAACTTCTGTTTTTCTACATACAGCATAAGACAAAGACAGCTTCACTGTGAAAAAACTTTACGGGACAAACCTGAGGAATCAAGGAAATAATGTCTTTGGCAGCAACTCCTAATTCTGCTAAAGCTACAATAGCCTCCATGACATAAGGGCAATGCCTGTTGAAAGTGCCAAAAATGAAGCAGCATGTACATAACATGATGAAGTAAAGATTGCTAGCAGACCAGAAATCATTCACACATTTGAACACATAGATGAACTGAGTTGCAACAGGAAAGGAATTCACATAGAATAATCTCCCTGAGAATAAAAACATTCTCCCCGAGAATAAAAACATGTGAAGATGGATGCACTATAGCCCAATTAAACTTAGGGGAGCAGAAGAAGGAAATCCAAAGACTTTTACATCCATAGCAATATCTTGGTCATCGACTTTTTCTAAAGTAATTTATGGTGCAACCTTCTTTAATAATATAGGAGCTACCAGAAAAAAGAAAGCATATAACAAGGGATCTTAAGGGTCTGCAAAACAAAACAAAACAAAACATCTATAATCTTGCAATTGACCTCAACCTTCCCACCCTTTAATTACTTCAACTACAGTATCCAAGTCTTAAAAAAATAATATCCATGAGAACATGATACCGCTGACTCGAGAGAAACAAAGAACTGCCTAATTCTTGAGATTCAGAGTATTAGTGCAGCATAATGATCACAAGATTTGATTAACCAAACAAGTAAAAGACTCAAAATATCTGCATTAATAAAAATACAAACTGAAACATGAGAATCACAATTTGATTGACAAACCTTAGACATTCTTTGAAACAAGAAACAGCAGAACGATTCTGTCTAGAAAACCGATAAAGCTTTCCCATCAACAGATTCATCTGCAAGTTTCTGAATTTGCTTGGAATGTTGTCCATCTGTAAAGTTTAAAAGTGCATCAGACCCCAGAAGGAAGCATGTTCCAAAAGCAACATAAGAAATATAAGTGCATATTGATATTGATGAGAAACCCATGGGTAGAATTTTTCTTGTGAAAACAGCTTACAAAGAAAGGTTGCCCTGTGCTTATATCAGGTTCTTTATACTCAGACCTGAATACTAACATAGATAATATGCAAGTTTTCCCTGCCCATAAACATTAGAGCATGCATGTCTGTACCTCAGAAAGGGCTGTTCCATGCTCACCGAGCGCAAAGTGACTGGATGCAATTTTGAACTTCACCTGTCATGTAGCAAAGAAGGGAACTTTGTATAAATAGCGCCAAACAAAAAAGAACCACTATTATGCTTTGGTATAAGCTGGAAACAGAAACAACTATTTGGAATATGAAAGCGGCCTACCTCATTCTCATTAACTCCTGAAATGTTAAACAAATTTGGAGAAGATGATCTAGTTGACGACAATGAGCTTCTAGTAGCTGGTGCATTTGTCTTGAAAATCATCTTGCAAAGCTGCAACGCTTGCCTGTACATATGCTGCCAACGAAAAAGAAAACAAATATATAGAATCGTTCAAAAATCAATAACACGGCAGCATAATAATCATAAAGTAAAGAAATCCTACGTTGGTTAGATACGGTTTTTAACACGAGAAAGTATCAAATGGACATTTTCAACTAATGGGTTAAGCTCACTCAGTAAACCATTACACACTCCTTCCAATTTTGTTGCAATCACTAAGAGTGTTAAGTCCACTACATTTGTGCAAGATCCCTATTTTTGTACATTGGTAACATTACAATATGAAATTAGTGAAAAATGTGTGATTTTTTCTTACAATTGCTCTGCGAAACTCCCTTTCGCGATACAACGAATCGCCAAGAAGCACCTGCAAGCAAAAATACACAATTCAATTAACAAGAAATTAAAAGAGGGAGAATACATGGACTCATGGAGTTGAAGATTCTGACCAAGCTTTCAGCTTTAAGGTGCGGATTGATTTCGGCATTAGCGGCCGGCGACGAAACAAGAAAACAGCCCTAATCCCAAATACAAACAAACATTTCAATCGCTGCGAAAGTTATGAAACTGAAACGAAAATTTGAAATTGGAGGAGGAGGAGGAAGAGGAGGAGGGAGAAGAGAGATTACGAGCATCTGAGCTGAGTTGTAGAGGCCGTGCTCCATGAGAGTGGCGATTTGATCCTTGGGGACCTCCATTTCTGGGAGCGAAAGTGAGTGAAATTTGAAAGCTTTTTGCTTCTGGTACTGAGAGTGACTGGGAACTAAAGCCGAAACCCGCTCTCTGCGTCTACCGTGCCAATTGAACCAAATCAACTTTAGATCAAATCGGTTCACCGCCACGTGTGGTTAGAAACAAATAAAACTATTTTTTGTGTTGTAAAATTACACATGTCATTATTTTATTGAAACGAGACAATGTGTCATTCTCCAATAGTACAATCCCACATTTGTAGTTAACATAATTTAAAATTTATTTGTGTCATAAAAGTTATTCTCATATTTTCACTCCCCAACAAGTGAATACAAAAAGATCTGTTTGGTGATTGAAATTGATTTATAATTATATATCGTCTCTCCAAAATCCAAATTTATTTTATAAGAAAACAATAAGAATTGCGGTGTTTTTGGCATGCTCTCGACACTAAGCAAGACGACCTGTCTTAGGATTTGAAAAACACTACTATTAATTGTGAATGCGTCAAGTGTGTTGTTTGTGGCCATTCATGCTTATAAATTCCACAAAGCAAGAGCAGTCCGAATTAGCTAAAGACCGCGCACTCCTACTTTGATGGTATAAAATAAATCAATCTAAATGTCATTGTCAAATTTGACGTTACATTCACCTTTTGTCTTTTTCTTTGATCAATGAACTCTATCAAGAAGTCACTTACTACTATAGTTTAGTAGTATTTATCTTCATTTATAAGTGAAATATCTAAAGTTTGAATTTCGTGAATGACGAATTCAACACTAATTCATTACTCCTCATTATATTTAAAAACTGAATCATATAAAAAAAAGCATATACAAAACATCGGGACTACAGTGCACCGGTTTTATTTTATTCATAATTTGAGACAAATAGGAGAAGGTAACTGGTTTTGGTGAACTTATGTAATTACATATTTATAAGAGACTTACCCCCATAGCGGGAGCAGTTGCAAGCTTTTTCTTTCAATAACCGGCCAAATTACTACAGGATCATCGGTGTGCATGTGGTCCAATATCTTAGTGGATAGGGTGTTGGGTTTTTACACATAAGTCCCGAGTTCGAAACTCCCTATTTCCTAAATTATTGTAATAATTTCGAACTCTCCCCCTCCCCTTAATAATAGTTTTTTTTTTTTTTAAAGACTACAGGATCATCGGTCTACTCTACCTCAATTTACCATTTCGAACCTTATACATAAGGTTTTTCCGTACCAGCTTCTTCTGCCTATACCGCAGTTGAAGCACCTAAAGAACAATTTGGTGTCTTTCTGATCAGTAATGGAAGCAATCGTCCCTACCGTCATAAAATAAGAGCACCTGGCTCTGCCTATTTACAAGGACTCGATTATATGTCCAAACATCACATGCCAACATATGTGGTCACCATCACAGGTACTCAAGATATTGTGTCTGGGAGAGGTGGATATATAGGACTGCTAGTTGCTCGATCAGAACCCTAGCTTTATTGCGAGCCACTATATGCCCAATTCCCCCTTGACAATGCTAATGCCAAGAACTTGATTCTCTCGTTTTAAGACACTTTTATATTCCACTACGGTGCTCATGGTTGATCGGCGTTTATCTTTCAAGATACAATGACCATGTCCTAACGATAGTAGCACTCCAAATTATAAGGCTCCAACGAACCACAATTATGTTGAACTCTCTTAAAGACTCACTTAATCTCTAAGTATGAGATGACTCATGACATGAACTTGTATGATTCAATTAATTAATTGACCATTGACTCGATGTGATAGAGCCTTTATATAGTTGTGGAAATGACTCTTCGTAATAGTTGTCTTTTCTTGAAGAGTCAATAGTTGAATATTTTCAATTAAAAAGCAAAGATTGCACACTTTCTCCTTAATTGAACAAACACAACTTTATTCATGAAAAATCACAACCCATCAAACATCATTTTCATTCAAATAAAATAATTTAATTCAATTTGAATTAAATTTTCCAACAACAATCTCATGTTAGCTAGAGTTGCTTGGTAGATCCTTCTTGGGACAATGATTAATGCTTCCGCTTTCTTTTGACCAACAACAAGATTACTTGTTTGAGTTAGAGAAAGACTTGGCTCCTCAATCCAAAGATTGAGAAGACACTCCTCTTTAAAATACTTTGTGGCTTATTTTTAAAATTTTATGTCTATGATCAGAACCGTTTATTATTATAAATTACTCTGTAAAGATCATCTCTACAAAAAATTAATTAAAACTAAGATCGTTCAACATATAGACGGATTTGGTAAAAGCATTATGAACCGTCTCTCTATTTGCTATAGTTGATTGACTAAATGATCTTAGTTTTAATTGATTTTTTGCAAAGATGATCTTTACAGAGTGATTAATAATATGAACGGTTCTGATCATAAGTACGAAATTTTGTAAATAGGCGATAAGTATTTTGAGAAGGAACACCTCCTCATCCTTAAGGAGCCAAACTCTTCTCTTTGAGTTATGTCATATCTAATTGGAGAGAAATGAGATTTACCGATATGACGTTTCGGTCCAATAATACGGATAAATTTCTTTTAAATGACATGTCATGCATTATTGGACCGTGAGATGGCCTTGAAGCCGTTCATGTAATGGGTCTCCTAATTGGTCTCTTACCGCCTCGAACGCTTCGGTTCGGCCCAAAAGGTTGTCTAGAAAACGCACTGGTTCGGCCTGTCTCTCTCTCTCTCTCCCTCTTCTTTCAGAGAGGCATGATGGACTCGTCGTCAAGAGAACCGACGAGGATAAGCAGCCGCGAGAAGCTGCTGCGGAGGGTAATATCGCCGGCAATCCGAGGGCAAAACTGTCCAATATGCTTGGGAGCCATGGAAGCTCGCGGCGCAGCGGTGCTCACGTCGTGTAACCACGCGTACTGCGTCCAATGCATTCGGAAGTGGAGCAATTTGAGACGAAAATGCCCTCTCTGCAACGCCGACTTCGACTCCTGGTTCTCGCAAATCAGCCTCTCTTCCCGAAGCTTTCACAGAGAGCTTTTGCCTCCTCTGAATCGCACTTCTAGTGCTAGAAGCTTCGGCCTTCAACACGAAGAACATCCTCCACGGTCTGAGATTTGTGAATTTTTAGTTTTTGATCCTCCGGTTTTGTTGAATTTGCAATTCCGAGCTCAAATTTTGCTATTGTGTGTATAATTAGGCATGTGAGAAGTAGTGAACGGCGGCGATCAAGGCCGTTGCCGTGGCGGCGATCGTTTGGACGGCCAGGATCGGTCGGTCCTGACATGATTGCTGAGAGAAAGCTCCAATGGCGAGCTAGGTAACTCTTCACACAGAATTTTATTGTTTGCTAATTTTGTCCCTTGATTTTTTATTTTTATTTTAATTTTGGTTATTTTCTGGAAATCTAGTGTATATGATAGACGATTGCAAGCTGTTCCTTCAGCTCCAAGAAATCGTCTTCAAGTGGTTAGTGTACTCCATTACTCGCTCTTTGATTGAATCGATATCCCGAAATTTGAATGACTAATTAGTGAAGAAATGGTAGGTTGATTGAATTGTGTATTTTGTTTTTGAAATTCCAGAGTGTGCCCATAAACGACGGTGTAAAAGAGAGAATCTTGCAAAGAATAGAGCCGTGGATTCGGAGGGAGCTGCAGGCTCTTCTCGGAGACGGAGATCCGTCTGTTATTGTTCATGTGGCCACCTCGCTCTTCATTGCAAGCCTTGAAAACAAGGATCCGGTCCTTCGAGGACAGTGTGATGTCCGAGGTGACCTCCTTGCACCGTTGCACCCTTTTCTAGTTGATCGAACGGACATGTTTTGGCATGAATTAAGGTAAGGTATTTAGCAACTTTAAAAGCTTGGTTGTTTTGCAATCGAGGTATTGCATCAGCTTGTTTTGTTCAATGTCATTTGTGTGTTTGGCGCGAGCTCCATATTACATTAGTTTTAAATGTTTTCTAACTGGAAACAATTACCCTTCAGATGTTTTGCAGAGAGTTCATTCAACATGGAAACCTATGACATAGTGGTCGAGTACAAAAGCATGCGATGAATGTTGGCGAAAAACTTGGTACTAAATTCCGATATTGCCTTTACATTAGAAGATCGGTGAAATTATGGTGGTCTCCTCAATGGGGAAGTTAGAGTGGCCAGCTGCTTGCCAAGTCGTTTGATGCATTTGCTGGGTCGTTAGAGAATGTAATGAGCAAAGCTTTACGAGGGGTTTAATGTTTAACCGCAGCAAAATTTGAAGTTGCTTTTATGCCACAAGCTCGTGGAAGGATTCAAGAAGCTGGCCTGATTTACTTATGAGCTCACAATCTCATGCTAGCTGCTGGAGTTGCTTGGTGGATCCTTGTTGGCACAGTGATTAATGCTTCCGCTTTATTAAGAGCAGCAACAAGATTACTTAAAAGGCTAAGGATTTGAGTGACATTGTCCTCGTATGCATTAGAAGATTGGTGAGATGTTGTTTCTATATATGGGATAGCTTGAAGAGAATCGACATCGGGATATCCTGCTTATGACTCTGAAGATCTGAGAGCAAATTATAAGGCCCTGATATGCAGTTGTGAAAGAACATGGCCTATATCCTGCTACTGTCGCCCATGTTTCTTATGTTCATGTCTCTGATAATCTGAGACTTGCAGATATTGCTCAAGTACTGCAAGCAGGAAAATAATACTACAGAGGCCTTTCTGTAGGAAGTTTGTATCAGGTAACATCCCGGCTTTCGGATGCTCCTCTTCTTTACTTCCATATTTGGCTCTGCTTGGTTGCACAGATGATGGCCAAAAGCAATACTCGCGTTTTGCACCAGCAGCCAAGCAAAGCACATCCATTACAACTAATCAACGTTCACGTCATCAAGAAAAAGATGAGACATTAAGTCCTAGTTGCTGCTTGAACTAGGTTATTATGAATACTGCAGTTGAAGGCACTTTCCCTTTAAGCAGCTCCATAGCATTGTTTCTCGACTCTACTTTCCTCTCTGTTGCTTCAATCTCTGCCTGCCTTATGGGCGCACGGTACCAACCTTCGATGGGATGCATAACACACTTTTCTAGTGCAACGGCACACTCTATCACGTACATAGCAAGTTCAGAACCCCCTGGGCAGCCATAGTACCCAAATACTTCGAAAACCCTGAGGTACTGATGAGTGCATTTTGCTACTGGCTTAGGTTTTATTTCTCTCGTATTGAGTAAACTGCGTCATATGAAGGAAACTGATTAAACGTGATTTCGAAATTAAGAAGAACAAAAATGAATGACTTGACATAATGAGGACGAGATAGTTGCAAAGTTGTCAGGCGAGAGGGGAATCGGGATCGAACCCGCACCAGAGTACATAAGCAATAGGCATGATTGATCCTACCAATGCAAGTGCGGTATGCGGGCTGTGTGGCACTGGACTGCTCGGAGGATTTGGAAAGAGCTCAGAGAGTTTGGAAAGAGATTGCAATCTATATCGATTTTTATATATAGGCAGGCATCAAGGCCGAATTTTACTAGAAAGGGAAGAAAGAAAGGAACGGAAACCAAAGTCAACGGGATTGAGGTGCTTTTACACTGGTTAGATGTATAAAGTGTGGGATTGAGCTGGTTGCTAGGAAAGAAATGAATCCAATTCCGGGACAACAAGAAAAACCCTAATGTTTTAACCACCAACCCAATCTACTACTTGCAAACATTGTATAAATTATAATGTTTTAAAAAGACATATTACATAACAAATGTTCAAACACATATACGCGAACATACATATACTAAATGATTATTATTATTATTATTTTTTAAATAAGATGCTTTATTAAACATCATAAGTCTATCCAACTCAAATGCGAATATCAGAAACTAAAATTGCATCTTTAAATTTCACGCTGACTAATTAACATCACAAGGCATAAAACCAAGAGTCACAAATATCAACACTACTGTCTATAAAATACAGTTCCAAGAAAGAAGACATCAAACTAGCTTGTGTACACTAATGATGTGGGGGTAAAAAACATTCTCGAAAAAAACCACTTGGGACAAAACTTCGGGCAAGGGAAAAGAGCGCCACACATGTTTGAATGTGAGCCCAGTCTATGCCACATCAACACTTAAGGCCTATTTAGACAGTGAAATTGATATGCAGAAATTAACACCTCGTGGTTCATTTTGCAAATGACCACCAAACCTTATGGTCTAAAATGTAATTAACCCTTTTAGTTATGCTAAATTTGTAAATTACCATAGTTACATTGTTGGAGTGAAGCTTTGAGAGAGAGAGAGAGAGAGAGAGTGGCAGAGAGGCATCTATGATCTCACATTTAGTCTTGAGCATTTCAATCAACAATTAGCTATTGTCATTATTTTACATTTCATATTGACTTACAGAATTCTACAATGATAGCTACAATTCAAACCAATTCATCTCGTTACCACAAAACTCCAAAATAACAAACCAAAAGAAAAACCCTCTAAATCTTGTTAGTGAAGCCGAAGGGGCAAACTTTCGAGTCGTCGACGTGTATTTACGATTCTTCTTCTGGTTCCTCCTCTTCTTGGAGAAGATTTTCTCTATTGTCATGTGCCCAGAAACCGCGCACATCTATGAGCATGCTGGCAACAGTGCCGCCTTGTTTGCAAGCTAGCAAATCAGCCAATGTAATCCGTAGTGGATCGGCTGGTTTAACCATGTCCCAGATTTCGTCCCTTACATCCTCAATACACAATTCGTAGTTTCCGCCCTCAATCCATTTCTGATGTACATCCCTGTTTCATAAAACCACGAAATAAGATCTTTCCGCTGACACAGCATAGTAAGAAATCAGTGCTGAAGCAAATGACACTGAAATCTTATAGTTTGTTGAGTTCATTAGCGATATTCATGTCTCTGATAATCTGAGACTTGCAGATATTGCTCAAGTACTGCAAGCAGGAAAATACTACAGAGGTTTTTCTGTAGGAAGTTTGTATCAGGTAACATCCCAGCTTTCGGATGCTCCTCTTCTTTACTTCCATATTTGGCTCTGCTTGGTGTTACAGAACATTGCAAAAAAGCAATCCTCACGTTTTGCACCAGCAGCCAAGCAAAGCACAGAACAAAATTCGACAACAGAAGTTCTACCACCAAATAAAGTTTTTGTTTCTTTTGGGTTTCTGTTAAGTGTCTCCCACAAACAAGTCAAAAACAGAAGAATATTTACCTGAAAAGAGAGTGTATATCAGCTGTTGTAAGGTAACCCCTTCCCTGAAGATCAAGACATCGAAACAAGTATGTTAACCCCTCTGGTGTGTCTTTGTTTTCTAAGGCCAGAACAAAGTCCAGAAAGCTATCGAAGTCCATTTCCCTAGAACTTCCTCCACTTTTTCCACGCCGAACGTGCTCGTCAAACACTGTTGAGGGCATATCAAATGCAAAGTATAAATAAACGAGTCTAAAAAAGTAAATACAAAACGTATGATGACATATCAGATGGAGGTATCCTCATAAACAGAATTCCATATTGAGTTCTTAGCATTTTCAAGTAAATGAATACCCACAGTACAAATAATGGATTCAAAGTTTCTAGGCATACCTCTTTCAATGATAATTTCGGTCAATGTCCCATCCGCATATTCCCGAAGTTCCTGCTTGCTCAATGATCCACTCGAATCTTTATCAAGAGCAATGAACATGTCTACAGAAGGCACGGGGTTGCAATCAGCAATAGGAATTACAGTAGTGTTAGTTTTCAATTATAATCACCACATTTATCTTAAGCTTGAGAGTACAGATTACATATTGAGCCTCGGACATTTAACATTGGCAAATTCATGTATTGGGAATATATCTAGAACACAATAATGACTTCGAGACTCAAGAATGTGAAGCAAAATCAAGACAAGGTCACAGCAATCAAGCCAAAGCCAAGACTGCAGATAATCATTTCACTCTACAATGGAATGCTCATGCAACACTCACAAATATGCCACACATAGAAGATAATCCACCAAACAGCAGCAAAAGAGGAATGAAAATGGAACCCGAAGACATGGAATGAAAGTTTAGATGTGAAAACTACCCACCACATATGCGCTGGGCAGATGTCAAAGAGAACCAGTTTTCAGCTTGCTCACTGTCAGTGACTTCTTCCTCACTTTCCTATTATCAAATAAAGTTCAGGACATATAGTTAGCAGGCGATCAGAATTTACTGGATGTTTTATTGATATAATTAATTACTTTGCAGAACATATACCTAATCAAATGATACATTTTATAACATAGCAAGTTTTGATAAATTCTTTCACAACCTACCTGGTGCAGTTCCATTAGTTCCTGGAGACAATTACTTAATAATACCTTCTTTATGCAGGCTTTTCCTGTATGCAAAAATAAAATTTAAATTTTTACAACAATTAAATATTGAAATTTAAATCTGGTATCTTCTAAAGTTAGAGCATCCAACCCAAAACCAATTGGCTGTGAGTGGAGAAGCTTGTGATTTTATATATTTTAATGCAAAACATAACAGCAGTACATGAATAGGCATCAATGATTAATGTGTAACTCAGCAAACCTCGTCTATGAGGGTCACAAAAGAAGAAAAACTTCTGTGCAGCTATGCGGCAATACATTCCAACAAAGCCTGAAGGCATGTCCCGTAATTGTGCCAGATTAGGTATAAGGCCTCGTATATAGGCCTCCATTTCCTGAAGAAAGAACAAAAACATTACAATTATAAGCAAATATGGAAAAAGATAATACATCATTGATCTATTAAATATCATAGGGAAAGATGAGGTAGCTAAAGAAAAAGGCTCAATATTCTAATATAACACTTAGATGCTGTAAATTTGCAACAAGTTCATACATGAGGCTGAAGAAACCCATCAGAATCCTCGTCAAGTTCACTCATGTCAATTCTAGCTTGTGTAAGTGAAACCTGGAAGCAACAAATAGTCAGTAGCATTCCAGACTTTCGCAATCAGTAATCATATAACACATACTTTTAATTCTCTAAAAGCATTTAAGAAAAAGCCGGGTGGAATAAATTATCACTTACCGTTCTCATCACATAAAGGTAAAAGGGCAGAATGGCAATTCTTCCTTGTTCATCTTTCTCAAACTTCATGAAATTTGAAGGGCTGAAAAACCGACGGCATTTAGGGCCTATCTGCTCCGTACATACAGAGGCAATGTGGCAAAAGTCCTCATAGTTCATCTGCAAGATGAAAAAATAAGGGAACTTATTAGCATCAGTCAGATGGCTAACTACGCAACCAAAAAGTTATAAGAATTCAAAGCCATAAATTGAAGTGCAGATAATTAGATACTGGAAGTAGATGAGATACCATAATACTACAGTGTTAAACTTCTTTAAAGATTTTGATAGAACATTAAAATCATTAATTTGAAATCCATAAGAGATATTTACAACATATTGGAAAAGGTGCAAGGTAGAATAAAATGTCACAGTTATCACAGACCTTTTCTGCACCAGTTGCATCATCAATCACACAATTTTCCCTTAAGCAAACCCACATAGCATCTAGATCATCCGCATTTAGCAAAAGATCTGATTGCTTCTGCAAAAACAAAGGGGTAAATACCACAAATAAAGCATAACGTCAGATGCTTAGCCAACACAATAAAACAACAATCATACTGAATGAAAGTCCAGATAATTACCTTTAAAAACCGATATTTTGCCAGCCTCTGGACCCTCTGACTAATAGATCCTTCTTCAGGTTTCTGAAAAAATGGAAAAGACAGCGCAAAGTCATAAAGGTCCAAGGAAAGAGCACACCAGAAGACTGAAAACAAAAATGTAATTAAATTTATGAATTTTCTATCACAAAAAATTAATGCCTTCACCCTCGGATCCCCAAACATGTACAGAAGCATTGAAATACAACAAAAACCCTACTACATGCCTTCTTGTAGAAACTCGGGATTGTGCCAGCTTCGGCACTTTTTTGTTGCTTCTCTTTGAAAATATCAAGCAAGATTCTCTTTGTTTCAAGCTCTACACAGGAAACAAAAAATACAAAGCACTTGGTTAAATCTCAGGCAGAGAATATCGGCATCAAAATAGATATGTATGAACTACATCTGCCTCGGCCTCATCAGTGCATGTCACAGCAATTCAAATAGCAACTAACAAGGTAGAAATTAAAAAGTATGTTTCTATCTCGAACGCGCACACGCACAGATGTACTCATAAAAACTAATTACATCGGTCCAATTTCTACCAAAAACCAAGCTGAACGGTTCGAAATTCGCTAGCACAAACGAACCATTGGCTCAGTTGAGTGTATAGTGTCTACCTAAATTCAACCATTAGAACAATTTTGATAGATTGGCATCATTCTCCCAACTTCAAAAAAATTGAAACTTGAAGGTAGCAGAACCTGTTTTCCTTCATATTTATGCTGTTTCGATTATCTTATCTCGCTAACACTTGATTTATTAGTTCTAAAGGAAGTTCTAATCACTACGAAAACAGCTTAATAACAGTTGATTATCTCTAAAACAAAGTGGAAAAACATAGAACTGCTAACTGCACCAAAAACCCAAATGGTCACACACAGATTCTAACCTAAACCCTAATTCCAAAATTTGAAATTCGACGAGAAAAAACGGAAATTTGAAAGAATATCACGGAAATAAGAGAGAGGAGTGTGAGGGAAAATACCCATGAGGGCTTCGGATCCGAGTCCGGCACCGGATCCGATGAAGTGGCGGAGATTGCGGACCCAGAGCATGGAGGAAGCCGGAGGGATCTTCCTCTGCGCGGCCTCGTGGCCTTCGCCGTCGCTGGACCCACTGTACATTGCTGAACTCGGACCAACTCGGAGTCCGCGTGCGGTTAGACTCGCTGAACAAAGCCCTAGCTGCCACGGGCATACATAAAAATCTTAGCTTTGAGCTTTGAGCTCCGATCTACCGAGGAAAGTGGCGATATTGAGCAGCCGAGCCCTTGGGTCACTTTTTGGCAAAAAACTTTGTCCAAATCATGTATTATCATTTAGAAGTTAGAATATAATTCATTTTGAAAACATGTATGATTATAAATGCAGAGACGGATTTATTCAAGTCGGATAAAGTAGTGTATTTTTTTTTATCAAGTTTGAATTTTTATTCTTGTAATTTAAACAAATTTTGAATAGAATATCGTCTAGAAAATAAAATATATAATCATAAGTATCTTTAATATATAATGTAGGTCGTAGGGGGTTGATTCCTAAATTTGTTTGAATCAAAATAAAAACACAAGTGATTTCAGTTTTTTAGTTTAGGGTCAAACTCACTTTACTATCCTCAAGTAACGTGAAATTCTCACTTTGCTACCCTTAGTTTTTTTCGTCTCACTTTCATACCTAAAGTTTCATTTTTTTTACACTTTCATACCTCCGTTAGTATTTCCGTTAATTTCTCCGTTAAAAACACTATAGACAATTAAAAAAATTATAAAAAGTGTGACGTCCCGAACCCATCTCAGCAAACAAGGACGAGCTCCTTGAACCCAGCAAACGACTCAGCCAAAAGGGCAAGATTGTCATCCGTGATGGACATCCACTTCAAGCATAGCTTCTCAAGCCAAGGGTACTCCTTGGCCATGGAGGACACCCACGGTGCCAAGTGAGCCCCCCAATTGGCTGGCATGAGGTTGAAATCGGTGAACCAGGGCTTTCCCTTGACGGTCACGGTTCGGACCCGGGTAAATTGGGCCGTGACCCGGCGAAGAGAGACAGCGTAGCAATTGCCTATGAAGAGCTCGGATCGGGTGAGGGCCTCCGCTCGGTACCATGACCTGCAGACCAATGAGGCGGCGCTGCGATCGTGGCAGGAGGTGAGGAAGCAAAGGACGTTTTCGAGAACTTTCTCAAGGACTTGGTCCGCATAGGGGACGGTGTACTCGACGGAGGTGCCGCCACCGGAGCCAGATACTCCAGAGCAGTTGCGGGACTTGCTGGAGGGGATAGGACCGTCAATGAGATCCAAGGGCGGAGATTGGTCGTCATCCTCTGACATTTGGGATGAGGAGGATGAAGGGATTGATGGGTCCTCACCCATAAAGGCTTCTATTCTCCCTCTTTTCCCTTTTCTCTCTCTCTCTTTAACAGTCTCTGAAACTAGGATGGTGATATGAGTTTTGGGTTTTTGATCAGATAAAATTATGAAAAATCGAATCTTTCTTTTTGGGTGAATTGTTTATAATTTAGATCATGTTATGGACTCTGATGAGGGAGTGAATTGGATTTGGGGGTTTTGATTTGATGAGAAAGCAAGCCTTTAGTATGGATCTGGGTTCAGGAGAAAGCCCGAGTACGAGGAACCCTAGTCCGAATATGGATCTGGGTATGGGAGAAAGCCCGAGTTTGAGGCACCGCCAACTGAATTCGGATCTGGGTATGGTCAGAAGCCGAGCTACGGTGAGGAATCTGGTTATAGAGAAAAGACACCGAAAAAGCCGAGCTATGGTGAGGAGGGTGGTTATGGCGAAGAGCCGCCGAGAAGGCCAAGCTATGGGTGGTCGCAAGAAATGGCAGGAACCTTCTTCCTAAGTACGGTGAAAAAGGTTATGGTCGTAAGAAATATGTGAGAACCTCGCTCTTTTTTAATTTGCAGGAACTTATTTCAAAATCTCAGTTGCCAAAATTTTTTTTTATAATTTTTTTAATTGTCTACAGTGTTTTTAACGGAAAACTTAACGAAAATACTAACGGAGGTATGAAAGTGTCAAAAAAATTAAACTTTAGGTATGAAAGTGAGACGAAAAAAACTAAGGGTAGCAAAGTGAGAATTTCACGATATTTGAGGGTAGTAAAGTGAGTTTGACCCTTTAGTTTAATTTCTAAATTCGTTATTTAGTCCGGAAACACAGTTAGAATTTGATTGGATATATTAACTCGCCAAATTAAAGATAAATGCTGAAGTAAAAAATAGATATCAACTTTCAACTATTGTCCAAGACTCAAGTTGAAGGTAGTATGTTGGGTATTGTATTAGTACTATGCACTGTTCTAAAAATCAGCCTAGACGGAGTCTAGGCGCTGAGCGGTAGAGGAACAATGCGATTTAGGCCAAAACGGGGAGGTAAATTGGGCAAAAGCTAGGTGGGCTAGCAGGCTCTTACGTGGGCTATGCTGTTTCATGGTTTTTAAATTTTTTTTTTAAATTAAGTTAATTTTTTTTTGTTCTTTTAAATTTTAATCTTTAATTTTCTTCATGCTGCAATTGAATGGTGTTGAATTTTAGATACATGATTCCATTTACATATATTGAATCATTGATTAATATGTGATGAAAGATTATGGGAATTTTAGATTAAAAATTATTGAATTTTATTTTCGAATTTGGTATTTAGTTTTCCTTAATTTTGCTGCATTAGTTTGTGCCAATGCCATGAAATAAGTTGCTGCATTAGTCTAAGACTTTGAGTTGATTGTAGTACTTTATAAATTTATGTATTCTTCTATTTTGCATTTTATCTCTCTCAAATTCCTTGAAAAATCTTGGGTGGTACGTACTATTCAACGGTCTGGCCATTGAATGGTCCCATATTAATTTGCTATGGGCCCCAAATGAATCTTAAACCATTCGTACCATTGAACCATTGAAATTTGACCCCAAGTTCCTAATACAAGTATAGTTTTTTGTTTTTTTTTAAAGTATAAATAGACACTTATTTATATGATATATAATAAATTTACTTAAATCTACTTAGTCCGCCTAAGCCATGTCCGTCGCCCGACTAGCGCCTAGCGCTACCTAATGTTAAACACTATGTAGGATTGAAATTTTTTCGGTTGTATGGCAACTAAAATCTAACTCATCCCAATAATTTTTTAATTCATCATGAAATGATTACTCATGTGTGTATTAAGTTTCGAAACATGCTGAAAAACAATAATATGACAATCCGGCACATTTCATAGAACATGTTTTTCTAGTCCCATTAGAGACATTCGATAAAATTAAAACGACTAATATGGGTCTAATTTTTTCTCTTTGTTATTCATATTTGTTTTTAAATTTATTCCATCCTTTTCATTGTACCAAGGAATTGAAGACAATTGATTTGCATGTAATATCCAACATTTCTTTCTCCAAATAATAGACCACATTGAGACCGAGGTTGGTTCACATTGTGATTGCGGACTCACAAACCTTTGCGGGGCCAAAGAGACATGTCCAAATCATACTAATAGTGATTGTTGTTTGTAATTTCACATGGGAAAAAGCACAGTTGATTCGAGTAATGAAACAATAGGTAGGACAATTTTCATCATGTCGACTTCAAAGATGTGTAGGACAATTTTCACATTGAGTGAAACGAGCGTGAGTAAGTCAGATAAAACTAAAATATATGAGAGATTTGTTGTTCATGACATTCGTTATTCACGACATTCTAGACTCCGAACATCATATATATTTGATTGTTAAATAAGTAATGTAAACATTACATAACGCAACAAGAAAATAGATTCATAAGGCAATCACTCCCGAGTTTCAGTCTAGCAACATAACATGTCAGTCAGATTATCGAAAATTTTTCAATACTATATAGTATTGAATGATATGAGAAATGAATGACTGAGATTGAAAATAGAAAATAGAAAATCTAAACAGTTGTGAAAATCAAATCTAATAACTAATCTTCAAATGAAAATACTCAAACCATGTATATCTTGATTTATAAGAAAGGAAAAAAAGAGGGACAAGAAAAAGAAGGCTTAAAATGTGCAATGGCTTCTTTGCTCACCGTCCTGCATCAGCAGTCAGTTTTCAATGGTCATGAATCAAGTGCAAGACTGCAAGGTTATTCCTCCCTACCAAAACGGATGGTCCCCCACCCCCACATACATTTTCTCGATTTCAATCCTCCCAAGCATGCATATATGATCTGGCATTTATGGTACCACTTTGACTATCCTTGACCCAATACCTAGCAGTAGCAGCACATAGACTGAAGAACATTTAAGCAAGAGTCCAAGGAGTAAAACTTTGGTCTACCAGGTAACGTGACGGGAGAAAAAGACGCAACAGATTCGTAAACCCATGTGTAACAAATGCGATTGCCTTGTTTTCTAAGTTCATCGAAACCTATTTCTAGTGATGGATTCACGTAGGGTCTAGTGTATGTAATTGCCCCACTACTCACTATTGACTGTTACGCACGAAATTGCCCAATGTTCATATGATGTTTCTCTTAAGCATGAATATCACGAGGGTAAGATGTTTGACAAAATATCTCCGTATAGACAACTGCTCAAAATAAAGTGCGGCATCTTATCCTTAGACCATCTCCAATGGTGATGGTTAAAGTCTAAATTTTTAGCTCAGAAAATTTAGAACTTAACCCAGAAACAGTTTTTCTCCTCCAATGGTTTTGGGTTAAAATTTTAGCCTGAGATTAATAAAAAATAATTTTAGCCTAATTTTTTTTTTCGGTAACTGTTTTAAAAATAAAATTTATGTAGATTATCCTAATTTATTTTTATGAACATTTTAACCTAAAAATATTTAAATTCTGATAGTTAATGAAAAATCACATAACCTACTCCATCAAAGTCACGGAATTCATGGAACAACATGGAAAACCCTTTGTACACATCTTGAAAAATTTAGAAATGGGAAGAAATTATTTTGGAAGTGGGTAGAAAGAAAATTTTGAAGAATTGTATGAGGAAAGTGAATTTTGTGTGGATGTTTGAACGAATACATAGGTATTTATAGAGTTTTTGGGTGAATTTTGATTTAAATAATTTTTTAAAATTGTTTTAGCTGTTGGATTTAATTTTGGACCATTAGATCTGTTTTTTTTACTGTTACATTTGATCATATTCGATCTCAGCAGTTGGATTCAATGTAATTATAAATTAGTTTTTATTTTTTAAAAAATGCATTTGGACCGTTGGATCAACCAACAGTCCAATGATCGTGGCTGTTGATGGAAAATAGTTGTTGGGCTTCGTGGATTGGGTGGCCGACATGCTGTCAGTCGTGGGTCCCCCCACGCTGTAGCCTTGTTGCGTGGTGTGGCGTGTGGCGCGTCAGCGCCTGCGTCTTTCCTCTTTTCCGAGCGCGTGTACGCGCAAAGGTGAGCCACCAGCCTTAATCTGGTGGAAATTCTGGTGGAAATTTGGCCCAATTTTAGAATTTATCCCAAACTCAAAATTTAGCCCAATTGTTGGAAGATGTTTGAGGGGGTTTAAGTTCTAAATTTTGGACTTTAACCTAACTATTAGAGATGGTCTTAGGAGAAAAAATGACTGAATCCACCACCTACTAGAAATATAGTAGACATCATATCCAAACAAGAAGCCAAAATTGAGAAAATCCAGCCTTCCCTACAAAAGCCCTTTTATTATTAGACTGTGTGTGATATGGACCTCTTAAAATACTGCAGGCTACAAGAGTTATAGACGTGCACAACATGACAACCCTCTTTCAAATCCCTCCTCTCCCTTTCCAGCCAAACCAACACCACAAACAAAAATTTCAGGAAAACAAACAAATTGAATTAATAGAATGGAAAGAGAGGGAGACTTACAGCTCAGTAGCCTTCCCCACCAACAATTTGTACAGCTCAACCAAATTGCTCAAAATATAAATATTTACAAAAGCTGGCAAAGGGAAAGAAATTTTAAGACTGCCCCATTTTTCCAATACAGAAATTATATATATATATATATATATATATTTGTGTAGCGATAAAAAACCAAGGACATGTAGCTGTGGAAACTTGGATATATAGTAAATTTTTTTCCTGCTGCAAAACTTGCAGTGTGATATATAATGTGCTGTTGGATCAGCTGTCAAATGACCCCATCTGCAGGAAGAGAGAGGACTTCATCTTTATACAAATATAGGAACTGCCCTCCCTCTCTTTCCAGATCAGATGACAGAAAAAGAGGCAAAAAGGAAGATCATGGGAGTGAATTCAGGGAAGAGAGAGAGAGAGAGTTGGAATTGTTAGAGTGAGTGATTGATATAACTGCCTTTTTTTATTTCTTTTGAAATTTGCGAAAATTCTGTTATGTTTCGGGGTATTGTATATACTAAGATTTGTGGTCGTTAGATTCTTGGTCAAGTATCCAATGACAAATGTTTGACGTCCAAAAATTTTAATGTATAAAATATCCCGAAGCACACTAAAAGATTTCTTGAATTTGAACCCTTTTTCATTAATTATTATGTCTTCCATTGTCCAACAATTTAAAGTCACTCTCACACCTGTCCACATCTTCATAGTAAAAATCAAAGTATTTTACGGTTGGTAACAACCAACGACAAGCCTCATAAAGATTTTTCAATTTTTTTTCTCTCTGTTTTTTGTATGAATTTTAAGCTCAATCATCTCACTTTACATCCGCTGATATCTGCATAAAGTGTGCATAGGTTGTCACCTCTTTTACTTGACAAAAGTCTTTTGCCATGCATCAATTTTCTAACTTTTTATTACTGACTGAAATTGAAGTGTTTTTGTTGTAGCACTCCGGACCACTCAAGAATTTTTGTTCCATTGTAATCAGCAATGCCAAATATAAACCAACATCAAGTGTAACATCAGTAAGAGAGAAGGGTAATAATAATTTCTGCTTTATGTTATTTTTTCCTACGTGGTTTCATAAATCATCCCTTTAATTTACCCCATCAAATTAAAGGGAAGTGATTCTCGCACTTTCATCCTCTCACCGTGGTATAAAACAAAGGGAGAAGTGCAGAAGCAGAAAACAAGAGTGTAAAAAGCACTGGCCCGACTTAAATAGATAAAAAGGGGGGTGGGGGATGGGAGGGGGGTTTTGAAAGGACAAAGATGTTGTTCAGTGATGGGGCACATTGTAAAAGAAAAAAAAAGAAGCAAATGAGTTGTCTTTCTGATCTGTTTGTTTAGATTTTAGCAACATTGATTCTTCCCAGAGTTGTTTTTTGCTAAGTAGATTCTTGAGATCAGCCAGTTAGCGTTTCTCAGCTTTTTGTCTGCACCAAAACCCCACCAACAGCAGTATAATTTCAAATCTTCATTTTTCTGGTGCCAAAGACTGTAAAAGTATAATCTTCAAGTCCTATAAGTTATTGTGTTGCCGAATATATGGCTACTTGCTTGATTCCAACTTGCTGAAATGCCAAAGCCATCTGCTGCTGTAGTTGGAGGAGGTGCTGCTGGGGCACTTGCCTTGCTCGCAATCATCATCGCATTCGTGTGGTTCTGCAGGACTCATTGCAAGAGTTTTTCGAACAAGAACTCCGAAACAGGTTCCTCAGATCCATCTGCAATAGGTAAGACTCCTCTTGTCTTTCTTCTTTTTTTACACGAGCTGCAAATGTATGTTAGTTAGTCAGGGCAGTGTCTCGGCCTCTTTGCGCCCAAATTTGAATCCCCCTTCCTGTTGATTAGAGTAGTTCTGAATATCGCATTTGTCAAAAGAAAATTATGCTACATTGGTTAATTGATGGCTGTAGTGTTATTAGTCACTCTGATACCTTGCTCCCAACATTGTCAGTGGAATGGAACAGGAGTGGGCCCGGCTCGGGGGCACGACAGGGGCCGAGGCTCTTCACGTTGGAGGAACTAGACCAAGCAACCAAGCATTTTGATGAAAGCAGTCTGCTGGGATATGGAAGCTTTGGCCTGGTTTATAAAGGATTGCTGCGTGATGGGACTGTTGTGGCTATCAAAAGGCGGCCTGGTGCTCCTCGACAAGATTTTGTCGCAGAGGTACAACCGATCATGAAAAAATAAGAAGTATATTGTTCTAATTTATGCGCATTACATAATGCAGCTCGTACATAGTTGCTTAACGAATCGTTTGCTAAGGATAAAATGAAGATGGTGTCAGGGGTTCGTAAGCGAAAAACTATTTACGAGCTTAATCTTATAGATTTTCATGAGGAAGTGACGAGTTACTATGTGGCAACAGGTGACATACTTGTCGGAGATTCATCATCGACATTTAGTTACAATTCTCGGTTACTGCCAGGAAAGTGGATTTCAAGTACTGGTTTACGAGTACTTACCAAGTGGCAGCATCTGCAATCACCTGTATGGTAATTATTTTTACCTCTTTTCACTGATCATATGTGTGCGCGCGCGCGTACGCGTGTGCGTAGTACTGGTTTTATAAGCATGTTTCATATGCTGTTCATTCTGTGGCAGATACTAGACCGGAGCCATCAACTAAACTTGAGTTTAAACAAAGGCTATCAATAGCTCTAGGCGCTGCGAGAGGTAAGACCGAACGGGAACTCCATAAGAAACGAAGAAACAAAGAAATTAAGAACCATGTTTGAAGTTTTAAGTATCTAATTTTGCAGGTTTATCCCACCTGCATGGCCTAAGGCCTCCCACAGTACACAAAAACTTCAAAACAGCCAATGTACTGGTTGATGAGAACTTCACTGCTAAGGTTGCAGATGCAGGGATCTCAAAACTGCTAGAGAAGATTGAAGAAGCAGGTCCTTCTCGCACGTCTAGTGTCAATTTTTTCGAAGATCCAGAGTAATTCGATGCCTTCTGAATGAACTCGGTTTTCGTTTTGGCGCTTTCATTCATATTCAGAAGCTAACAATGCATGTGATAGGGCTGGAGCATCTGGGGTTACCTCCGAATTGAGTGATGTGTACAGCTTCGGGGTTTTCGCTTTGGAGCTTCTAACTGGACAGGAGGCTTTGCACATTGGCTCCTTGGGATCAAATGAAAGCTTGTTTCAATGGGTGCGGATAAGGAAGCACTTGAATAGTTGATAAAATAAAACTATTTGTACCCCATTTATCGACTACGTTATTGATCACGTCTCTTGTAAGCGTATATTCAACTATATGAGTGAATCTCCGCTCTATTAGAGATGTGGTCGTATAATTTTGCAATGTCTAGTTAAAGGCTACTATTTGTCTTCTCAATCACATTTTTCTAACTTTGTGAAGGTGGAAACACGGCTGAGTTCGAATAACCTAGTGGACCGCCGGCTTGCTGGAAGCTTCACCGCAGAGGGAATGAGGGACTTGATCAGGCTGACACTGCAATGCATGAGTTTTCCGGCGAAAAGGCGGCCGAAGATGGACATGGTTGTGGTGGAGCTTGAAAGGATTCAAGAGAAAGAAATGGCAATGACAACAGTCATGGGTGAGGGCACTGATACAATCACTCCTGGAAGTGTACTATTCACTTGAATATATATATATGTGAAGATATTGGAACAAATTAATTGTTGGTTTTCATTAGCTTTGGCAAAGCTTAAGCTTAATCACACACCAACAAAGACAAGTTTAATTAGTAATCTCAATGTTATATTCTTAATGATGCAACATAATTAATAGCATTTTAATTAGAATGATCACTTCCACTCTTGCTTATTTTTCTTGAAGAATTTTTTCAATTTAAATGCAATCGGAACTACACAAAGTGAGGGCAACATATCTCGTTCTAGGTTACACCTAACTAATGTACTAGTCTACCAAAGCTGTTTTATGTCACAAAATTTTGCATAATTTCTAGATACACCAATATATTACATACATTACTTAATTTAAACTGCCAGATATGCGCTTAAGAAATCAAGTATAATTTAACTGGTGGATGTGATCCACTAAAAAAACAATATGTAAATGATAAAAATCATGAGTTTCAACATTAGGAGGACCTTCTATACATAGTTCTTTAGCTTAAAGTTAAGCTAGACCCTGCAAATGTGTACGTAGTCACATTGGTTAGAGCGGATATACTTCCTCTTATGCACTTAAGTTTGAATTTTCCTCTCCGTAATTTAGATTCATTTGAAGGTAAGTTAGACCCAAAACTACCGACACCAATAATATAGGAGAGAAATAAAGTTGATGCATACCGGCTATACTTGATACTCAGAGCCGTACTTGTCTCATAACTTACAAACATCAAGTCGGTCCTGGTGGGATTCTGTTAAGCAAATTTCAATTCAAGAAGATCACAAAACACGTACTATTCTACGGACCCCAATTGTACAATTTCACAAAACCCACTTCGTACGTTAATGTTGACACTACGTAATGTCTAGCATTGGTGATCCCCATTTCAAAACATTGTCCTATAACCTTTTGGATCATTCACATTTCACTAGGGTATTGACATGACTAGACAATAAGGCTCCAAGTTTAGAGAATTTGGAATCATCGTAACTTAACACGAACATGAAATACCCTAAATACGAATGATAAACGAGTTAAAGAGGTGATGCATGACTATATATCCACATGTTAGGGTTAACTTACATATTTTTCGTTCTCAATATAGACTCATTGACTATCAACGTCAACAACTTTTTGAGCTCAAATCTAAATGCCCCGGTACTAAATCAACTTAAAATTAACTATTTTTTGTATGCTTACACAAACACGAGATGACATGACACAAACAGATCATGTAAACATAACTTTCACATGAACCCACTTAAATGGTGGAGCACATAAAAGAGGTGTAAATAACTAGCTAGGATAGGCATTCACTTCCATGTACCATTGTTTTCATGAGCTCCCCTACCACTCATCATAACTACAATGCATATGCATTCACCGACCTCTTCATCGTTCAATAAGTCACAAAGTTGTACATATTTTCTCTATTTCGGACTGGTCACTGAGTGAATGACAAACTCATATGAAGCCAAACACAGCACCATAGATTCCTTAGCTGCCACGACCCACAAAATTCCCTGCCTCCCTCCGTAATTTGGGAAAAGGGTCCATCAAGATTTTGGGTTTGGCCTACCAAAAATTTCCTTCCTTTTTATCCTTTCAACCACCACTTTCTCACACATGACACACGTGTGTGATATTACTATAACTCTATAGTAAAAAGACACACATGGGCGATATTACCATGGACTATGGAGTTATAGGTAAGAAGAGAGGAGAATTAGGGTGTCGGAGAGAGACTGAATGAGCAAAAAGTAAGATGTGGTGGGGAGTACCACCGCATTATTGTTATTGGATGAGTGTAATATAATTTATATATTACACTAATCTCAAAATTTACAGTTATTCAACAACAATTATTATGATAATAATGCTCACCACCATTTAAGGGCGGGGAGTAACAATGCTCCCCCCAAAATTTAAGGGAAGAGTTAATAGAGTAAATTCTAGTTGGTAAAAAGTGTTTTCTTTATAATAGTACATCAGATGGAGAACTAATACAAAATTTCTCACAAAACTTTTTTTTATCAAAAAACTCTTATAACAACTTTTTTTTTATTAGAGCACTTCCACCCATACCCAATTGCAAGGGCAATTGGTGGGCAATTGCCCTATCAACCCAAAAAACCTCTCCAGCGAGCCATTTTGCAAAGGACAAAAGGTGGGCCCAACCATGCCCAACCTCAAGCCCGAGCAATTTGTGCCCGAGCTGGTGCCACGCGCGAGTGGGGGAGCGTGACCGACATAAAACTGTCAGTGGGACCCACGCGTGTTAGTGACGCCAGCGAGAGCCAACGGCTCTGTGACGTGGCGCGCTGCTGGCCGTTGGATTTCCAACGGTAAAAAAAAAAAATTTACCAGATTGTGCCACGTGGCACAATTTGGTGCGTTCGATTAAAATTTGAAAAAAAATTAATGGCCAGGATTAATCCAACCTTTAAAAATTTTAAAAAAAAAGATTTTTAAATTTTTTTTTTTAATAAATACCCCCAATCATCTTCTTCATTCCTCACACCACAACTCAATATTTTTTTCCTACATTAACTATATTTGTTTTTCAACTATATTTATATTTTTTTCCTACATTAACTATATTTGTTTTTCAACTATATTTTCCCGAGCAAGACAAGGAAGTTCCATACGTTCCAAGGGATGACGGACCTAGCACCACCAATTGGATTTCTAAGGAGTAGGGTACTACGAATAATGTTGTTCATTTTTAATTAATTATGGTTGTTGACACACCCCGACCCGAATATCCAAGTGGACACCGGATATCGAGGCGTGCTGACCGACCACTTCGTAGGAGTGACGAAGTCATAAGAAGATTAAATAAGGATTTAGGAAAAAGAAACAAATAAAATCAGGGTTTTACGGAAATACGGAAGTGTAATGTGGGTAGAACCCATTATTACATAGTGTCAGAGCTAGGTGCAGTAAAGAAAATTATTCCCATCCGAAGGATGGATAATTAACAGAACAGTAGAGAGTACTTAAACATACACTGCAGAAAAGAAATAAAGCTACCAGCAGCTGCCACCACCGAATCGTCGCCAACTAATGTCTAAGTCCTGGAGGGGCGAAAAACAGGGGTGAGTGGGCCAATAACAATTTTTAAGTAAAACGTTTCCAAAACCTTGGTATAACCCCTCACTGTAAAACCCGTAGATTTACCAAAATAATTAATACTAAAATAAGTCTCTAACACAAGTAAACGGGCCAACGCCCACAAGGATACGGGTATAAAGCATTTATCACAGTGAAAATCAATCATTACTTATCGCATAGAACATGCACACAAGTCATGCAGAAAGTAGCTACATGACAGGCTGGGTGTTAAAATAATAAGCTCTAGCACTACATGCACGTGAAGCTGGCACAAAATGTGCGTCACAACGAGTCTAGTCGCCGAGGCGACATAGACAGGCTGGCACCTACAATGGATCCAAGGTGAGCGTGTCGGTGCGTGTGAACATACACGTGAAGCTGGTCCTGGCCTGGACAGTGCTAACACCGTGCATTATGCGTGATAAGTAATACAGTTAAAATCATGTGTTTGCATGCCAAGTTTCATCATAAAACCCAAATCATAAACCAATAGTCAATATGTAAGAGTTATCACAAAATATTCTAATTTCATAAAGTAGGCATGCCACACATATATTTCATAAAACACCTTAAAACATATTATAGTAATATAAAAAGGTTAAATACTAGGCCCACTCACTGATACGTAGTCGGATCGTAGCCCCCGTAGCGTGCCTGAGCTCGTTGCTCCTCCGGATAGGTCTCACCTATATGAGAGTTTACTAAACTAATCATTTTACAAGTTTATTCCAATAAAAGTAAGGAAAAAGACTTGAAATCGCCTTTGTTTGCTCGATTCGGGACTTGAATTAGTCGGAAAATGGGTTCACGCGCCGCCACAAGGCAGCACGCGCCGTCATGCGCCCACACGCGCGCCCATGCGCCAGCACGCGCTCTCACGCGCTCACGCGCTCACACGCGCTCGCACGCGCGCCCACGCGCGCACGCGCGCCCACGCGCACACACGCGCTCGCACGAGCGCCCAAGTGCTCACACGCGCGCCACGCGCAACTGTGCACTCGCCGTTAAAGTTAACGGCGTGCTGTTAACTTTAACGGAATATTCTGTTTAGTTAACGGAATATTCTCTAACGGCGTTACGGAATATTCCGTCGCCGTTAGGGAATATTCCTTGACGGCGTCAAAGATACCGAAATATACCTTTTGGAATATTCCCCGGTTCGGACCGGGTTGGACCGGGTCCTGCTGACGTCACGGACCGGCTCGCTGACGTCACGCCGCTGCAACTCCGGCAGCCGATCGCCGCCGCCGTCCGCCGATCGCCGCCGCCGTCCGCCGCTCGCCGCCGCCGGAATCTAGAGATCCTAGCCGGAATTTCTGGAAAATCACAGGGGGTTCATTTCTTCACCAAAATGAAGCTGGAGTTGTAAGGAGTCTGAAATTACCTAGGATTGGGCCAGAAAATGGCCGGAGCTGGTCAGAGTCGACCTCGAAGTTCTCGGCTAGAGATTGGATTCACCGATCTAGGCTGATGCTCAACATGCAGAGCCTGGGTTTGAATCCCAGGGCTCCAAGGAGGTCGAAAGTGATGATTTGAAGTTGATTTGAGGCCAGGGTGGCCGTGGTTGGCCGAATGGAGCTCGCCGGGAAAAATGGAAATTTCTAGGTTTTTGGAGCTCGATATCCTTGCAATTCGTGGGTTCTGGGTTCCAGAGATAGCCCAGAAACAATGGAGATGAAGATGGTGAAGCTCGAGGTCTGATTCGAGTTTAAAGGGGGAGCCTCGGGTTGGAAATAGTGAATGTGGGTGTGTAAAGCAATCTGCTGGGTTTCTCTGTAACTTGGGTTTGACTAAGTTGAAGGCCACAGGCTTGCTCGGGTTGAGGGTGACAGACCACGGGGTCGAGTTTGTCCAAGGGAGGTGATCTGGGTGGCTTTAGCAAATTTTGGGTCTCAGGGTTGTGCAGCAATCTGCATGCACAGGTTGTGTGAGTGTGGGGGTGTCTCGGGGAAAGAATGGCAGAGTGGTGAGGGTGGTTGATCACTGTGTGAAGTGATGCACCCAGAGTGTATGAATTTATAACCCAAAGTCAGTAAGACTTGGTTTCTCAAAACCAAACTTGCCCAATGCATGTCAACCTTGAATTACAAAAATTCAGAAATTGTCCACTGCATGCCTACACGCATGCCAGAAGGCTGGTTGATTCAGAAATGGAATTGCAGGCCAACTGGCCTTGCAGAAACCATGGGAAATCCACGGTTTTGAAATACTGCTTGTGGCAAATTACAATTTTGCCCTTGATCGTAACTTGTCCGTTACAAGTCCGAAACAGGCCCCGTTCGTGTCTACGGGTTCGTATCGAAGTGTACAGTACGAAAAATACGTCGAAAGTACGGAAATAAATGAATGGAGAATGATTGTCCACGTAGGACTCAATAAGTCACTAGGGGCATTTTCGTCATTTCACACCGTCGGGGAATAAAATACAATATAATTAGGGACGGGATGTAACAGTTGTTATTTTCAACGAACAAATTAAATTATTTAAATTAAATAATATTTTTTTCTTGTCATTGTCCTTGCCCTTACTCAACGGGTGGGGTTGCACAAAGGCAAACACTATTTTTGAAGGGCAATCCCTTGCCCTCCATGAACAGGTGGAAGTGCTCTTATTAAGAGCACATTTTTTTATTATTAAGGATATTTTCCTTATTATTAAGGATTTCTTTTTAATTTAAAACCTTCATAAAATGAAGTGGGACTCCTTTTTTATTTTTTTCCATATAATATAAAAAATGCAAATTGCCTATGTATTTTTCGATACTAGCGTCCCGTACTAATAATTTATGTAATTCAAGAACATGAATTCACTGCAGCACAGTGCAAAGGAAAAAGAAAAGAATAAAAAGCGCCCATGAACAAAACGCTGCGTTTCGAAACCGTAATCCAGAAGGGGATACGTGGCATAACGACACACTTCCCTGTTTCCAGTTTTGCTGAACAAAACTTAGGAGTTTCGTTTCACTTTGCCGCGCCTGTAAATGGCGACCATATCCATAAGCTTCTGCCCGTGCGCCATGGCTCGCCCCAGGGTCCCACAGACTCGCAAACCTCCGACGAAGAAGCAGGTAACTCCGAGGCCTAACCCTAACCCTAACATTAGGCTCAAGGCTCGAACCGGCGCGAAGCAGCTGTCCTCCGTCGGCGTCGAAGCCACCACCTACACTCGTCTGCCTCCCAGAGAGGATTTTTCTCTGCCTTCTCTCGATACGTCGTCGTTAGAGTTCTCTCCCGAGGTGAAGCTCTCTGAATCCAATGTCGCATTCGTGGTTGAGAAGGAGATTGATAATTTAAGCAGCGAAGAAGAGGAGGAGGAGGAGGAGGAGGAAGACAGTGGCACTGATGGTAAATTAGGGATGAATTCTGGTCAAATTGAGGTCTTTGATGGGAATTACGATTCTGAACTGGATGAGGAGGAGGAGGAGGATGGCAGTGATGATGAAATTGACGGCGAACTGGAAAATGTTTATCAAAACGACGACGGTGAATTCCTAGGGTTCAAGGAGTGCAAAGCTGTGAATTTTTCGGGTAATGAGGGTGAATCGAAGGAAGTGGAAGTGAAGGAGAAGGGAGTGCCGGCGGTAATGCGGTGTTTCGACCGCGCCAAAATCTTCGCCAAGGCAGGGGACGGAGGGAACGGCGTCGTTGCAATGCGGCGGGAAAAGTTCGTGCCTTTGGGGGGACCTTCAGGCGGAGACGGAGGGCGAGGTGGGAATGTGTATATGGAGGTGGATGGGTCGATGAACTCACTTCTGCCGTTTCGAAACAGTGTGCATTTTCGGGCGGGGAGAGGTGATCATGGAAGAGGGCAGTCTCAGAATGGGGCTAAGGGAGAGGACGTATTGATTAAGGTGGCGCCCGGGACTGTTGTCCGAGAGGCAGGGAAGGATGAGGTGCTTCTGCAGTTGTTGCATCCGGGGCAGCGTGCATTGTTGTTGCCCGGAGGGAGAGGTGGGAGAGGGAACGCTTCATTTAAGTCTGGAACAAATAAGGTGCCTAGGATTGCTGAGAATGGTGCAGAGGGTCCTGAGATGTGAGTTCACTCCTCTTCGAGTCTCTTGTCAATCAAATTTGAATTGCTTTAACTTGTTATCATTATTGTAGTTGAAATCGTTTTTTTAGAATGTAGTGATTCAAAATTTAAAAAAATGGTGAAAAACTTTTGAATGATTTGAGACATTATTCTGGAAGTAAATGTTGATATGCACCAAAGAATTGACCGTGTGACCCAGATATTGGTGTAATTAGAAGCTATGTGCTTTTCCAGGATACCTTGTTAGTATGAAAGGAGACCCCCTTGTAGAATTGTAGTATTTCTCTAAGCTCCACTCGCACATTTCAATTTTGAAAACTAGGCAGTCCTCAGTTGAGATTGACTTAGTTACTGTACTGCTTAAAATTGGTAGAGGTTGTCTGATATCTTACAATGGCCTTCCCTTGCTCCCAGTCATCTTGAAATTAGGGATACTTACTATCTTTGCGTGACTATTTTCATTACTTGAAGAGTACGAATTAAATCATGGTAATGTTGATCAGGTGGTTGGAGCTGGAACTGAAGCTGGTTGCAGATATTGGAATAGTGGGCGCCCCAAATGCAGGGAAAAGTACACTTTTAAGTGTGATAAGTGCTGCTCAGCCAACAATAGCAAATTACCCCTTCACAACTTTACTTCCTAATCTGGGTGTGGTTTCGTTTGACTATGATTCTACAATGGTAGTAGCAGATCTGCCAGGTTTACTTGAAGGAGCACACCGCGGTTTTGGTTTGGGCCATGAGTTTCTACGGCACACTGAGAGGTGTTCTGCCCTGGTACACGCAAGTTATTTGAAACTTTGTTACAAATTATTTTGGATGCTCGAAGATGAAAATAGCTTGATGTATTTTTATCATCTGACTGTCATTAGCTCATCTTAACATCTTAGCCTGTGGAAACACAGTATGAATTCTCTTTCCTAGTGGTGATTTTTATCTATTTCTGGTATCATACATTGTGTCCTTCCTTTGTATGATAGAATATATGCAAAATTATGAGGCTAAATTTACGTCTTTGGTGAATTTTAACTCTACTTGTTTCTGTGGCTAAGGAAAATTAGAAGCTCCCCTTTATTCTCTGATCAGTAATCACCGTTTCAAATTTTATTATTTAATTTAAATTTTGTGCAAAAATGTTTTGTTTTATTCTTTATCAACACCATCGTTATTGATAAGATCTTCATCTTTCTGGTAATGTCAGATACATGTTGTAGATGGCTCATCACAACAGCCAGAATTTGAGTTTGATGCAGTTCGTCTGGAGTTGGAACTGTTTAGCCCTGAAATTGCTGAAAAGCCTTATGTAGTTGCATTTAACAAAATGGACCTTCCAGATGCATATGAAAACTGGCCATCATTCAAAGAAAATTTAGAAGCTCGTGGGATTCATGTTTTTTGCATGAGTGCAGTGAAAAGAGAGGGTACTCATGAAGTGAGCTGTGCTGCTTACGAGCTTCTACGAGAGAATAAAGTGGCCAAGGAGGAGTTCCCAAGTCCGTTTACTTTATTTTTTCTATATTTCCACGAAAACTTCTGAAATCTTATTAAAAAATGTTCTTTTAAATTAATGCATAAATATATTATCCTGTGGATTCTGTTTTATACTCACATTATCACACGCATAGGGTTGTTTAATTATACATGTTATTTATTAGATTATTTGATGACGGGTTATCGAACATATATGTCACTGTTTAATTTGGAAGTAAGCTTTACTATAGAGATGTAAACAACACTGAAAATGATTGAAAATGTAAGAGAATTGGCATGAGTACGTTCATTATAAATATTCACATTTTTGTAAGAAACAAAATTTTGTATATGTACTAAAAGAAGAAAAGGGGAAAGAAAGAGAAATTATTCTCTGAAGCAGTGCAGCTTCAAAGTATCTTATTTTTCAGCTAACTAATGTTTTAACATCCATACCTGCTTTTATTTATAGGATAGATAAGCTTTAACTCCATATGTTACTCATTCACTGTGCTGACAAGTCTCCCTTGTTCTGATATGGAAGACCCAGTCAATTTGAATCATGTAGCTGAGATGGTGCGTAAGCAGCAAACTGCATCTATTAATGAGTTTGAGATAACTCATGACAGCAGTAGCAATACTTGGCATATTGTGGGATCTGGGTTGCAACGCTTTGTTCAAATGACAAATTGGAGGTAGGTTAAAAACTTTTTAATAGTGTCACCATTATAATTTTTCATCCTATGATATTGACTTTGTCTCATTGTGCAAGCTATAGCTTCTAAATGCACGACATCAGTATGAAATGAATTATGCATAGATTTCATGTACTTGCAGTTTCAGCATGACCTTGCCCCCCCACACCCACACACACACACACATTCCACATAAGAAAATAAAGATTAAAACAGTCAAAACTTCATCTAGAATAAATGCGTTTGTATCTGTGATGTTTTGGCATCATTATTCCTCCGTTGGTTATAGTGGAAAGTTCAAACTCCAAAAGTTGCATTGTAATAGGTGACCTGCATTTTGTGGATTCAAATCATGAACTTATAAGTCTTTTTGTTTCATTGCCGCTTTCTTCTTAAAAGAATAGAGCAGGATAAGGGGGAGTGATCAGTGTTGTGAGTCTGACAATCTCACAAGCAAATAGAGTGAAGCAACAGCCACCTCTTTCTTCTTCAATTGTTTTGTGCTAAAGCAGTACTCGAAGATAAGGATTATCCTGAATTTGAATAGCTCATGTGCACATAATGTCTTTAGATATAAAGAAGGGGGTAAGGGGAAAAGAGGGGAGAGGGTGGGAGGTGAAGTGAAGTGAAGGTTTTATGGGATAAAGTTTAGTTTTGGACATCAACGTGGGCCTCGAGTCTCCTTTGAGTTTCAGGAAATGCTTTTTCCTCAATATTTTCATATTGAAGAGCTGTCGTTTAAGTTCTGGAGTGAATTATATCATGCAATGTTTTCTGTATGACAGTTAGCAGTTTGTTCTTATTGCTATATTGTTTTTAATGGGCAGCTTGTCAATTGTTCAATGGGTTCAATAAAATTAGGTTTTTCATCAAAAAATAAGAAAGTATCTACGTGCATGTAACACGGCTCTATACAGCACCCTTGTTTTAGTATTAATTGGTTTTCTTTTGTCTCACACATAACACATAGTACACATCAAATGACGTCTATAATCTGTTGTCAGATCATGCATAATTCAATGTTCTCCAAATTGATTACGATCCCATAGTGTTGCTGTTTGGTATAATTTGCATCTTGTTTTTTATGTTCCAATCCTCACGGAAAATTTGTAATGAATGTTTTCGAACAGATATGTGGATTCTGGGAGAAGGTTCCAACATGTTCTGGATGCTTGTGGCGCGAACAAGTCTCTTATAAAACTTGGTGTGAAAGAAGGTGACACGGTGATCGTTGGAGATGTATGTTTCTTTGCTCTGTTATTACTTTGTGTTCCTTTATTGAAGTGTCCAACTTAGACTTATAGCGTTGTTTCTTCTAATATAATGTCCAATAAATGACAACATATTCTCATTTGCTTCCTTCAGATGGAAATGGTATGGCACGATGCTGCAGATAATTCTGGTTTTTCAAGTTTTAGGAAAGGATCTACAGAAACAACCAAGTGGCCTCAGTGGAAGTGACCTCGTGTCTCATGTGTTATTTCACTGCTAACAGATAGAAATAGAAAGGTATCAGCAATTTGTTTGTCTTCAGAATATAGTATAACACCGAAGTTTGTGACCAAATTATCGGGGTTGTGTTTTTTCCTTTCTGCGTATGATCTTGACACAACTCATGAAATTTGGTAACAGCTGTTGAAAGATTGGAAAAGGCTTTGATATATTTGTAGCAAAGCTTTGGTTATCCTTTCATTTCTGGTAATATTCACACATGTGTGCACCCATGAACATAGTAGTCGAGCGCAAAGGCTCGCGCATTCACATCCTTACATGCTTGCATTGCATCCCACACGACGAACACACACATAGAGGGAGCTTTAATTCGCAATTTGTTTCAATGATATGAACCATGTAGTTTTTAAGCCTCCTCTCAATTAAAGATGATCATTACAAAAGATCACTGAAACCCTAAACCATTTAAGCACCCGGTTAAATGGTATTTGTTTTAGTGTTTCTTGAAGTACTATGTTCAACTATGTTTTTGGGGCTATGACGAGATGCCTAAACCGTTAAATAATAGACGGTTTGGATTATTGAAATAAAATAAGGAGTCGAACAATTGAAGGTGATGGTTGATGAACTGAACAGGAGCTACCAACTCATTGGTTGATGAAAACAAGCAATAGATATGCTACAAGCAAGCAACTGTGCAAAGAAAATCAATCTGCCAGCTGTTTGCCTTCAACTGCTTCCAATGATGTGAAGCTTCTTTGTGTACAAAGAGGTAGAAGCTCAAGGATGTCTAAACTAAACAGGAAACCAATCTAGCTAGCTACTTCACACAAACCATATAACTACCAACAAGGCTTGGCTGCTGACAATTCAGCAGTCACTCCTGCTTATACCCATTTTCGTGTGAATACGTGTCTACGTTTTAATTTTTTTTATCAAAACTTGGACACGTGTTCACACAGAATTTGATATTCAGCAGGAGTGGTTGCTAAATTGTCAGCAGCCAAGTTATTTTCTATAACTACTGCCAAGGCATTCCCTTGTATTTATTGTATCATTTTTTATATTTATTTTTTGGAATTAGTATCTACCAAGAATTACTACTCTACTGTTTACTCTTAGCTTTTTACTCTATCTTTTTGGTTCGATAAAAATGGCTACGAGTATTGGATGGTATGAATTGGTTTGGACTATTATTTTTATTATAATTATGTGAATTCAAAACATCCAATACTCGTAACATTTAATACTATGTAGCATCAAAGTAAAACCCAGTTTGGTTTAGGTTTAGTCTCTAGTTTCTGCATGGGAAGGGGTTGAGGTTTGGGACTTGGGGAGCAAATATCGTGGTTTGTTTCCCAAGGCAACGACAACAGAACCTTTCTGGCCGTCCAATCTCACGATCCAACCGTCCTTATTCAATCTTTGACCACTCCCCCCTCTCTCCTCCTCTCTCTCTCTCTCTCCCTCTCTCTCAAGATTCGCTTTTACTGTATTATTTCTCTCTTCACTGCATGAAGATGCACCTGCCTGCTTCAGCCTTCATTCATTCCCATTCCCCAACCTCGTAGCACTTACATGCGTACGGACAAGATTTTGCAGTCTACAGTGTCCACGTGGCAGGACCAGCAGGCCTCTACTCCAAACAGTAGTCCGTACCCTCTAGCATACTAGCAGGCCACTACATTGTGTTGTATCTTAGTGAACCAAACTAGGTTTTTGTTTCTAAACCAAATCTAAAATAATTCTACTGTGCTCCGAATATGAGATACTCCAAGGCTTTTAGCTATTAAATCTTAATTTTTGTTATTGAAAAAAAAAATCTAACAATTATAAAATTTAAAATATCTCATACTCCGGAGCACAATAAAAAATCTTTCAAATCTATATATTGCTCATGTCCTAACACTTGAAAAACTATTAAAATAAGCCTGTAATCACACAAGCATTCATGTAAAGCATGTGTATGAATAATTGGAGAATATTAGTCATTTTTCTTCATGTAATTCAAGAAAAAGGAGTTACTTGGGCTAAATCAAAATCAGAGCATCTTTGTTTAATAGTATTAAACAAAGATTAATTCTAACTTGATATGTTTAGTATTCGCGTTGGCTAGTCAAGTTGTATGTTATTAGTTTGTGTCAAGTAGTAATCAACTCAAAATAATTTAACTTCGTATTAAATTTGAGTTGTGTTATTGTATCGTGTTATATGAGGGTTATAGTTAGAGCGAAAAATCTTTAGTACTACGTATCATCATGTACTATAAGATGATAAACAGATGTAATTAATTCATGTTTAATCTAACAGTTGACATTAATTAAAAATTTAATAAAAAATTATATTCCCTCTCAAGCTCAGTTTTGGAGACCAAAAAGACAGATGCCATCAAGGACATGAATGCGTGGATTTGCCAAACTCAGTCACCAGTGTAACATCTCGTAAAAATTTTGTTATAAAATAATTCTCGGGGGATATTTTGGACACGTGCGTGATTATTTTGTACACTGGATCATGTAATTTTACTGTTTTGCTGGGTGCACAATACCCCCAAAACCCAAAATATCTTTTCCTTCACTTCTTCCCCATCACTTTTCCTTATTTTTCCTTTATCCTTATTTTCTCTTTTTCTCTCTCTCTCTCTTCTCACCGTATGTACACAGTGCACGTCGACGAAAACCCATCGAACCGAGGCGAACTAAAATCACCACCATGTTCGTCTCAACGCCCTAGACTCAATGGTGCAAATCGTTTGTCCAAACTCCCAACCATTTGACGGGAAAAGCTCACGGAAGAACCGGACCTTTCCGACGATTTTTTCGCCATTCTAGACCGAGGTGAGGTTTCTAACTACCACCATTGGGTTCCTCTCGTTGAGCAGACGAATTTTCATATGTGGTTTGCTTGATTTGGTTGAGTTTTGACGTAGATCTACAAAGCTACAGTACCCGCGGCCTTTCGAGGAAATTACAGGCCGTTTCCTGAGCTTGTACAGCCAAACCAAAGGTACACTGTCATTCTACTCCTCTCTAGCTTCATTTTGGTATAAAGAACGTGAAATTTGGCCAAGAAATGACGAAGTTATGGAGATTTGAAAATTTCCTAGAAAACCGGCCAAAATTCCGGCGACGGCGGCACCGACGACCAGCCATTGACGTTAGCAACCTATCCAGACCGGCCGGTGACATCAGCGATGACGCTAGCAACCGGTCCAGACCGGCCGGTGACGTCAGCAACCGAGAATATTCCTTTAATGACTTTAGGAATATTCCGTTAGATTTAACGGAGATGCTGGAATATTCCGTTAGAACTGACGCCGTCAGTTGACTGGCGTGTTGACCAGCGCATGAGCCGCGAGTGGAGCCACGAGTGGGCCGCGCATGAGCTGCGCGTGAGGGTGCGTGGGACCTTATTTTTCAATTCCGTCGATGCGAGGCGACTCGTGATGACGCGTACTACCTAGGGGCAGTACGTATGGTATTTTTTGAAGTGTTTCGGACCTCCGTGTTGAGCAAACAAGGGATAGGTTTAATTAATTAGTTTAATTAGTAACCTTTATGAGTTTAATCATTACTATAGTGATATCTCATATAGGTGAGACTTATCCAGAGGACTACCGGGGCTACCTAGGACAGAGGGCTATGACCCCGCTACTTACAGGGGAGTGAGTGGGTCTTTGTTTTGATAAATGTATTATTACGTATGGTTTTTCAATGCTTTCTTTAATTTGTTAGCATGACTCATATCATATGAAAATGTTAGAGGTAGAACATTCGTATTATATTGCCATACATGTTTCTATATTGTTGCTCATCAGTAGATGTACAACACCCCCGGTATCAGTACTCAGTCTTGTGGCCAGGACTAGCCTTGACGTTTGGAGATGTCACTCCCAGTACCGCTACGCAACTTTGGATCCATTGTAGGTACTAGCCTGATCTAGGTTGCACTAGGCAACTCGAACTTGTGTGACGCACTTTGTACACAGCGATTACCGTTAGACTCGAGTCATTGTAGTACTCAGCGTATTACTCATATACCTAGCCTGTTCCTTGTAGCGTATCTACTTGGGCTTGTGTGTTTACATATGGATGAGCAATCAGTCAGATTTTCGGGGAGTACCCATGTTTTGAGCATTCAGTTTGATGAACGGGGAGTACCCATATTACTATTATAGTATTTTGAGGATCATACCGGGGAGTATGACGTATTTTCAAAAACTATACATGTTTTCCAGCAAGGGGATAGTATGCTCTTGAAAACAAAGGTTTTATCAAACTTTGCTTTTTGACCCACTCACCTTTTTATATTTTGCGCCCCTCCAAGACTTAGTAGTGGTTTTGATTACTAGTGAGACGAGTGCTTGCTTCGGCTGTGGTTGGTGGTTCTAACAGTGTCTTCAGATTATGTAGGATTCGCTCCTACTTTTAGTTAATTTCTACTTATCCATTCAGTCGAGGATGTGAATGTTTATATTTCTTGCACTATTTACTATGCTCTGACTGTTATGCACCTGTAATAATGGGTTTTACCCATCACCGCACTCGAACTTCCGCTTCCAACTCTAAATCTATTCACTTTTTCTCATACACATGCATAATTGGCTTTCGTCACTTAACACGTGTCGGCCAGCACTTTCCGACACCTGACGTGTTAGAATCAAAATGTGTCAACCAGTCTACATTGCATGATACGAATTGATTATAAAACAAACAATTAGCGCAAAAAAAGTGGTCTGCCACACTAGGGTTTTATAGGAACCAATCACACGTCCCCGAATCACTCTATGGCAAATTAACATAATGATCATTTAGGCAGGCAAATAGCATTACACCCATAAGCTATAAAACCACTTGATATAGTAATATTCCCAAGGCAAAAAAGTTCAAAAACCAAAACAAACAAAATAAGGTCAAACTTACACCACTAGTGATGAACGTATTTTCATCGTACATATTATCTAATCGAAATTGTTCGTTTTATTAATAATTATTTAAAGATTATTCCATGATTAAAATGAGTAAACAATCTCAATCAAGCAATGATTAAGAAATGAACCATTTTGATAAAAACGTTTTTTACAATAAAAATACATTAATCACAAGTGAGTGGACAAAATCGTGTACTCTTTGATAGCTAGATGGAAGTGTTTTCGAAAACATAAATGAAAAATGAATAGCTTATTGTTATTATATACATAAATGTGACTGCAGCTTAGTGGAAGGACACGAGCGTGTTGCATTTTACTAAGAAAGTAGAAAGTGACTGAACCACGAAAGGCTAAAATCTAACATGGGATTTGGACGTTTTCAATCAAAGTGCGAAAAACATTTCTTGAATTAATATAAAGACCACCACTAATCTCAAAATTCCAAAACTCTCTCTCTTTGGTGTCAAAGTCCAAGTCCTAAAAACAAAGACACATCCATCTTTTTCCCTAAATCCCGGGGGAACCTTTAACCCTAATAAAAAGTATGTTGTGCTTGTTTTGGGGAATGTGCAAAATTCTCATTTGACTAAACACAAGACCCATGTCAAAGAAAAACTTGGAAAAAACTTGGAACAAGGGAATGAACAGTCTCACAGAGAAGGTCCCTACCCCATCTCTTATTATTATTTTGGTGAATATTAATACAAAATTGTTATTACAACCCCATCCATTTTAAGCAAACTTTTTTTAATTTTTTTTGGTCAAGTCTATTAAGTAAATCCATTTTAAGCAAATCTAATAAGTACTTTTTTTAGTCATGTCGATGCATACACTCCACCTTTCCAACTAGCTCAACACTTTTTTCAGATGGGGCTTGACTAAAGACCAAACCTTTCTGCTCTTCTAAATGTTAAATTCATAAAAATCTTTCATTTTTCACAATTTATTAAGATGGGGTTTAATGAAACAATCCTATCTTATTGGGTTTGTTCAAATCCTTAGTGGAGGAGTCAAGGGTCATAGATTCCAATTGAGTCCATCTCATTCTTAAAAGAACCAATTTTTTGTAAATAATCATACTGTTTTCCCTTGTAACCCTCTCTCTATGTTTTCTTATATTTGAAAATATGTCCCTTTTTTTTTTCTCATTTTCTATAAGAAAATATTTGGTTCCTTATATGTAAACAATTGTTTATGTTCACAGACAAATTACTGTTTAACATATTTGAATAATTTTTCTTTTTTCTTTTTTATAATTTTTATAAGTTAAGTATGAGATTACGATTTGCATGGAATGAAACATAACAATATGTTTTTTTATTATTTATATTTGTTAGGTTCATTATACAATAACAAACACAATAAACCATGACAGTGACCAGTGGCAAAGCATTGCAACATTTGGAAATGCTAAATGAACTGAAAGTAGGTTGACCCATTTGGTATGGTGATTAGTTTATGCCATTCCCGATGCCGTTTTGGCAATGTGAGGTTTAATCAAAGGGAATAAAGAGTACTTTTCCTATCGGAATTGCTAAATAATCAAATGTGTTAATACACTTGCCCCACTTATAACTTTTTTTTGGGCAGTTTACTCCACCTTGCTTTGCAAGTGTTTTTTTAAGCTCTTGATTGCCTTTTGACCTAGCCCTTTTTTATTACTTTCGGAGTTTGGAAACAATGACCAATGTCTAAATCCAACCTTGCTATATTTTACTTGAAAGATGTTACTTAAGAGGGTACTTTGTGAGTAACTTATAGTAAATATGGAATATCCAACGTCTGTTTGCTGCATGCATTAGTCATTTTTCTCCAAAATTTACCATTATGGTGTTTATGACTGCATGTCTTCATTATTTTATCCTTAAGTTTGAAATTTAATAATGTGCTCCGGAGGGTGATTAAGACTTGGGATACTTTTCAATATTTAGACACGAAATATCACTAGACTGAAAATTCGTTGCTTGATCAAATGCTTATAGCTATAATTCATCCAAAGTGGCAACAAAACTTCAAACATTCTAAACTATTTCATGTCAAATGTTTATGTTACCATACTGTGAAACTGGATGATACATTTAAGTCACAATATCTACTTGATTAATAGCCCAAATTCATAGTCTGAAAAGAGAACCTTTGAAAAACTTGATTAATAATCTACATGATGTGCCTTTTGAAAGACAAATTTTTCTTGAATAACTTGTTGCCCACAAGTTTTAGAAAACTAAGTGACCAAGTGCACAACTTTGGAGGACAGAAAAACAAGACAAAAAAGTGGACAACTTAGGAGGTTTTCAGGGCTTTAAACATCTTCTATCACTCAACCAACTTGAACATTAACGAAACAACTAGTTCTTTGCCAAGCAGTAAATCTCTTTTAATGTTAAAAGAAATTTTAAGTTTGAATTCCGTCTCCTAATTAATAGAAAAGCCAAAAACAAAAGAGAACATTAACGAAACTATATGATCAGTGGTCACTGCATGATTTCACTCTGCATATGTGACAGGGTTACTAGTTGTCTACTCCTACGAAAACAAAATATAAATAAATAAAATCCTATATGATGAAGCATATATAGACCAACAAAACAAAACAAGCATAAAACTTTGAGTGATGGGCCCTTATGAGGGAGCCTATTGTTTTTGTACTCTGGTGTGGGGTTGTTTCCATGGTGCAGACCACAAAAACTCAATAGAATATGTTTGGTTATCTGATAATTTTGATTTAGTTGAGAAAAATCTAACTGCTCCGTTTGAAAATGCGAATTGTTACAAAGAATTTGGTTGCACAAAATGCGGATTTACATGTGAATATTGGAGATAATTTTTGTTGGTACATCACGAATTCAAAAATTATTAAGACTTAATTTCTTGGAGTAGGTACTCAAAAACCACGCAGCTGTTTTCCTTTTCTGGTTTTATATGTATAGGGTTGATCAAACTTGTAAGATTCTTTTATCGAAAAATATTTGGCTCCTTATGTGTAAAAAATTACTATTTCTTGCAAATCAACAAATTATAATTTGACATATATTCAAAAACTTTTCCAATTAAAAATTATAATTATAATATGTATCATATTGTTATTTGCAGGCAAAAAGGAATGAGTTTACAAGAGCCGAGCAGTATTTTTTTTTTATTATCTACCAGTCATTGATTCACGTCCCTTCTTAGTCCTCAAACTTTGACATCAGTTTCAACTTGGTTTGCTCCAAAACTATAGTTCTAATATATTAATGGTTCATGGAGCTTTCAAGATTAAGCATAAAGTTTACTTGTCAATTTTCATCTAGATAAGACGGTAGCTATATTAAGATTCAAAACCCTAAATTCTAATAAATCCCAATAGTTACATAGACATGATGTAACAATTACCTCATAAAATAATAACATCTTATAAATCTACAGTGGGATGAGTGAGTTAATTCCCAAACCATTGTCATGGAAATGCAGGTTATATATAGATAGAGGATTTATATTCTAGGGTTTTATCGGAACTTGGAAGAAAGTGACTGTAGCTAGAAAATAAAAAACCCCAGAGCAGTTATTAGACCTCCATTTCGAGTTTTTGACAAGTACTGCTGGGAATCTACACATTTTTTTTCACCTACAAGTGCTAGCTTATTATTATTTTCAGTTGAAGAGATGTAGGATTAAATAGAAATCAGAAAAAGAAAGATTTTTAAAAAGTAGGTAGAAAGGGAAGGATGGTCTTCCACGGAATGACATCTGCAATGTCCTTTTCCTTGCCCCCCCTCCTATCTCCTTAAGGATTCTCGATCTTGCAACTAAAACATAGTCTCAGTAGCATTTTTCGTCCAATAAATACTTGTTAAGTGTTTAAAAAATCCGTTCAGTAAATACCTGTCACGTGGGTGTCTTTACTTAAATGAGATCATCTCTCCTCCTGATTCTATATCAGCCTTTAAAACCCTTCTCACAACTTCCACATACTTCACCATCCAAAATCCAGAAACCAAAACCCTCACTTCTCATATCCTTCTGCACCCACTCACATTTTCTCTGCCATGTCAATGTCCACCTCCAACACCCCAGAAAAACCCTTCAAAGCTTTTGAGCAAGGTCAGGAACAGGTGAGTTTTGCTGCTGTGCTGCAGAGAAGCACACCTCCTCCGTCCTCTCAATCCGGCGAGAGAAGAGGAAGGCGAAAGCAGGCCGAGCCGGGCAGGTTTCTCGGTGTGAGGAGAAGGCCTTGGGGGAGATATGCTGCTGAAATCAGAGACCCTAGCACTAAAGAAAGGCACTGGCTTGGCACATTTGACACTGCTCAAGAAGCAGCTTTGGCTTATGACAGAGCTGCCCTCTCCATGAAAGGCTCACAAGCAAGAACCAACTTCATTTACTCTGACAACACAAGTTTCCACTCTCTCCTCTCAGCCTTTGATGTCCAAACCCTTTTACCACAGCAATCACAGTTTTTCACTACTCAGACTGCTAAACAACAACCCACCAATCAAAACAGTCCACCTCATCATTCTAACATTTTTCAGTATGATCAAACCCAATTTCAAAACCCTAATAATATTAGGTCAACATCATCGGCACATGATGACGATGATGAGGGTTTCTTTTTCTCTGGCGATTCCAGTAATTCTAACTCGGGCTATTTGGCCTGCATTGTTCCTGATAGTTGCCTGAGGCCTCCTTCTGATAATCACCACCCCACAAATTACACAAACTCAAAAGCTTTGAAAATTGATCAAAATTGTAGCTTTGCAAACCCTAATGACTCCACTAGTGCTACACTTCCTCTAGATGTTATGAATGTCCTAGCTGCACCAGTAGCTTCTAATAACAACAACAACGGAGATCATCAGATTCCTTGCTTTGATGGATTCAGCCATGGATTCTGGGATAATCAGCAGCCATGGGAGTTCAATCCTATGATGATTGAAGATGGATGCATGGAAGCGTTGTATCCAATCGTCGAAAATTCGAGTGCCTATGGATCTTCTTCTTCATTCTCTTGCTCTCCATCAATTCCTGCTTTTGGTGAAGCAGTCATTGAGTTTGGCCACTCACTCTTTTGATTAAGTACTTCTGGTGCGTACGTGCTCCTATGGAATTATCAATTAATCATTCAATTTAATTATGTGCATGCACTTATTTTTCTTGTGTCTTGAGCTTTTCTTGCAACCCTTTTTCTTTCATTGTAATTACCCTAAAAGAAACCTCCATTCGAGAGGAGGAGATTTGGAATGTTCAAGTATGGCTCTACAAGTTTTAGTGGAAATTGTTTGAAGAGCGTTCTAGTACCAATTTCTACGTCTTTCGTCACATATTTTTGTACCAATGTTTGATAATATTAGCTATAGAGCACTTTAATGGCTTTATTGCATAATATAATAGCTGCATTATGTGTCTATCTTTACGGCTATCTGCCTGACCTTTAACTGACAACGTAGCCTAACAAAAAGATGCATGCAACTTAATTTGGATGCAGAAAGAGACATGGACCACTAAGCTTCTCAGCCACAAGTGCAAAGTATTAGTGCTTTTGCAATAACGGTTCTAGCTCTTTATTTTGCTTTCTAGTTTCTATGCTATGCAAAGTTGTAGTTCATATGAGTACTCTTCAACAACCCTGTAGATTAAATGGTTAATTTCATTCGCTCATACATTCATCTGGTAGATCTTTTTTTTCTCAATATCACTCGTAACATAAAGTGACGTGTTATTTAAAGCTCGACTTTTTTTCTCTCAATATCACTCGTATCATAAAATGACGTGTTATTTAAAGCTCGACTATCGACTCCCTATATTATAATATATTATAAGGTAACCATAGGAAATGCATAGAATCTATATATGCTCCTAAATTTATGGTAGTAAAGGTAACACACAAGGCTTCTTAATATATTTCAAGAGTTCTTGTCCACTCCAAGGATTAAAGTAGGATACATAAGCACTTCATTTCAGTGCTTTTTTGTCGCTTTGTTTTTCTTTTAAGGACGCTCATCAAGCACTACTGGTTTGGAAGGTAATGAAAATTATGAGATCCATTAATTTTGCCCAACACAGTTCATTGCCTTCAAACCTGGATTCGTAGTGTCTCTTTGTCGGTCACTCCATCAAACAATTTAGCTTTTTGGCAATGTAATTGTGCATTTTTCTTGGATGGGAGACTTGGGTATTATGGGAAATTCCTGCATATATAAATAAATCTCATGTCAATGATATCTTTTTTCCTTGGGAATATCTTGTGCTCAATCATATGGTACTTGGGCAAATCTTTGGGAGGGGTGTGGAAAGCCATAAAGTTCCTAAACTACCGCACATCCCATCAGTTTCAACTTCAATCCATATTTAGAATGGAAGAAATTTAAAGGCAAAACTTGTACCCTTTGATGAACCAAATTGGTCAAAGTTTTGCATACAATGATTTTTACTGTCATATGTAGACGTGGGTGTAGTCACATTCGCTAAAACGAATATATTCTCTCTTATACATTGGAGTTCGAATCACTTTCCTCGTAGTTTATATTAGTTTAAAATAGAAAAATGGATGAAAAAAGATTTCCAACTTGCTGATAAGGTTCATCTAAGGGCCATGCCGCCATATATCAAACTGGAAGAGTTGCCAACAAGTACCCAAAAGAAAAGAGGAAAGGGAAGTGCATGCTCATATTTCATTTTTTGAAAAGACGGTACATATATTAAATTACTCTAAAACACAGAGAAGACATATTTGAACTTAAATATAAAGAAACGGACACACTTTTCTTACCAACTGGTCTGACCCACATGCAATCTAGGTCTGAAATGGCCAAACTGTATCAAGAAGCAACTTGATATGAAAAAATAAAATAAAATCATGACCATCTCATCTTTTCTTTTTATTTGAACTTAAAAATAAATTCCGTTGCCGCTACGGGTTTTGGGCATACAATGGAAAAGAAAGCTTCAAACGCTTGCTGGACAGATTTTCGAAAAATAACAAAGACTCAAGATTTCAAACCCTAAATGAACGAAACCTTGCTCTGATACCAATTTAATGTAGGATAGAGTTGGGCAGCGGAAATTAGATAGTTCAGCGGAAGCGAAAACACATAAAACTAAATGGAAAACATGGATAAAGGATAACTGGAATCGCTCCAAGGGCCTCACACCCGTTCTCCGCCTCCACATTCATTTTCATAAACCTTCAACCAAGATTGACCTACCTGCCAATAAGTTCATCTGTGATTTGGCATGTATGTATGTATGTATGTATGTATGTATGTATGTATAATGTATATATAAGCAGTGTAAAGGAAAGTAACAAAGATCATTTTCTCCTCGCTCAATGAGGGATATAATGGAAGAGAGAGATTATTACAGAGTCGAGAGTGGTTCTTCATATATTTTGTATTTCATAATATAAAATTTATCAATAACATGGTCAAGCATTTCAATTGACACAACAGCATATAACTATGTATCTGATGATCCCACATGAAAGTAGCAAGCACTGTGATGCCTTCTTTGGGTCTTTAATTTGCTTCTGTTTTCGAAAATCGACCTTGGACAAAAAGTGGGGGGGAACATGAATTCAAACTCCCAAGTTTTAACTGAAAGCTCGTTCCCCGGTTTAAAAAGGTAAATTCAGAAAAGGATAGACATGAATACACGGTCATTGGAAAGGCAAGAACGCCGTGGAACTAATGTTTTTGTTCTGAAAAAGGATGGAGCACAAATAAGGAAGAGATCTGGACACGGATTTGCCTGAAGGAACCGCAAATTCTTTCGAGGTTATTGAAGAGAAAGGTGGGAAGGCTATATGGGGTTTGCTAAACTTGTGGAGGTCGGCCATGGCTTATTCGAAATAAAAGGGATGGCCGTATAAAGATGATATAAACACAGAGATGAACATGACTGATGTATGCTAAGGCAGTGAGATATGAAGCCTCTGTTGGAGGACTTGAAAAAGGAAAAAAATGATGCTTTGGGAGAAAGTTGATCAAAAAGGAAGAATGAAAAATTGCTTGACATTTGCTTAGCTTGGACTATGAGACTCTGTACTGTTGCCACTGCCACTCGAAGGACCGGGACCCTGAGAAGACTGTTGGACACCCACAGGGGTAACACCACCCTTAGAAAGAGTTGAACCTACAGATCCACTCGAAGTGCTCAGTGACGAAGACATTCTGGCTGAAACTAAGTCCTTTCCAGAGCTTGAACTAAGCTCAGGCCGCAACTCTGAGGATGAGGATGACGGGGCTAGTGTACCAATTGATGATCCCACTGGGTATGGTGCAACTGGCATATCAGCAAGAGAAGACGCTGATGGGCTGTAACTGAGTGCTCCAATTGGGTGGTCAAATTTGCATGCGGATCCAAACTTGCATGCTCCACGTTGTTGATAGTGAGTACAAAGTGGTGCACCCTGATTATCACATAGAATTTCGTATTCACAGCAGAAAAAAATTAGCAAGCGTGAGGAGAAAAGTCCATAACTTACCAAGAAGGCTACCAAGAAGGCATTCACAATACAAGATTGTACAAGAAAGAAAACAGAACATAGAACTTCATGCTAAGAAAGAAGGCCAGCATGTTAAGTAATAAAAATAAAGATCATAACAACCAACATATACAAGTAGTATAATATGCTCAACTAGTAAAAATGCAGACTAGCAGACTTTACAGACAATATCACCTAGAAGTAACAATAAAAAAAGCATAAATGCAAGGAAAATAAAGAAACAAACACCGAAAGAGACCCAAAATTAAGTGATGCTCCCTAAAATGGACCCTGGGTCCAAAAATTATCATGATCCAGATGGCCCTAACTTACATAATTTCAAACCAAATAATCACCATCTATCAGCAGAAAACACCATATTCGTTTCAGCACATATTTCTCACAAACATTGAGTGTTGCTATGTAAACAAGCTGATGGTTCATGCCTATTAAAACCATCATGATGCAAAGGATCTGTAAGGGAGGCTCACCGGGCGCGAAGGAAGTCCACTGGAGCTAAGGACAACAGTTGTTTTTGGTTGAACAACTTCTGGCGGATGATGATATCTACATGAGGAACCAAATTTACAATCCCCTGTTCTCATGTAATACTGGCATTCTGGTTGACCAGGTCTTTCTGGAAATAGTTGCTCCTTCTGGCTAGTAGTTGGAAGACCAAGAGAGGAAGGTAAAGGTATAGGCTGATACATTCCAGTATATGCAGGCGCTGAAGGAGATAGTTGAGTATAAAGTGTCCCAGAACCAACACCAGGTTGAGTACTCTGAGAGGGCAATTGGCTTGCAGGTGCCTGCACCACATGGCTAACAGCTTAAGGAAAATTCATGTAACTTAAAAGATAATGGAGCAGGAAATGTTATTTACCTGATATGGATTCCAGCCTGGAAAAGGAATTGTGCTCGGGGAAAGCAGCACTTGACCATAGGGGCTTGGAACATATGACCCCGGTAGCAAAGGAGGCCTTGCAAATACTACTCCATACTGTTGTGATGAAACAGATGGCGATTGAACAGTTTGATACAATGTGTGTGTAGCAGGTGCAGGTGAAACTTGAGGTGCTGGTGATGGCACTGGAAGTTGTATGCCAGCCGGCTGTGGGTGATGGAATTTACAAGTTGCACCAAACTTACACTGTCCAGTTTTCACATAGTAGGAACACTCTCTTTCGCCCTGTTTTATTTGCAAAAAATCCATGATTGCAAAACTTTACCTCACAGTCACAAAATGGGATCTATAATATGAAAACAACTTGAAGAATTAGAAGTTCAAATTTGAGAAATACAGACCGGCCGCAATGGATATCCATAATAGTTTAGTGAAACAGGGCTACCAGAGCTTCCTCCCTGCTTAGGATGGTGGTACTTACATGAAGCGCCGAATTTGCAAGTCCCTGTCCTCATATAATACTGCCATCAAAGAATCACAGAACAATCAAACAAAGGGGATTCACAAGTTTTCATAACAGACAAAGCATGCAGTCATCAATCGAGGACGCTACTCCATGCGGAACACATAAGACCGGAAGCTGAATATGTGATCTACTGGAATCAAGTAAACGTATACTCTGCCAACGCAACATTTTGGCCTAAACACCAAAAAAAGTAAAGTACCTGGCACACAGGCTGGCCCGCTCGCTCAGGGTACTCTAATCCTCCAGGTCTTGCCGCTCCGGTAACCTGAGAAACATGTATCACTCAAACTTTACTAGTAAACAAGTAATCATATCAGCACTAACCATATAGATCTTAATATAAAAAGTTACAAATTTCTCCACAAGGACTTGAAATTCAACAAATTCAGAACAATCCCACTAATCAAATTGCTTAAATACCATAAACTTGATCATCAAATCTACAAACAAAACCCACAATATCTCTACTAACACACAAGATCAAACCAAATTCGACCCCGAAAACAAATCACCACACTGGAAATCAATCAATCGCCATCCAATTAATCCCCAAATTCAACCAATTGAAGCAGTAAAAAAGGGCAATTCAATAAAATTACCGCACTGCGATCACGGGGATGATTGTACCGACACCGAGAGCCGTACCCACAAATCCCAGTCCTCAAGTAGTAACTGCAATTGGCCTCGTCGGGTCGCTCCGGGTACGATTCCCCGGGTCCAAGCCCCAACGGCCACATGGACTCTGCATTATCACAAAAAACCAAAGGATCAAAACCCAATTCGGAAAAACGGAGCCGCATTCGCCCCAAAACCCACCAAATCGCAATCCCCAAAACCCGAAATCGAATCCGAAAATTCGAACGAAATTGAAATGCAGAGTGTATTGGGGAAAGAAAGGTCTCACCTTCCAGCCCTGTTTCGGGTCCCGGAATGTTCCACTCCGGCGACGGATCGGACTGTGACCCTTCTGCGGTCCGACCGTACCGCTCCATTGTACGGTCACACTGAAATCACTTCGATTCTTCACTTAAATATCTCGACTTTTTCCACAATCTCTCTCCTCTCTCTCTCTCTCTCTCTCTCCCCCCTCAATCTCTCTCTGTACAGGGAGAATGAGAGATTATGATCAAATGGGGTTATCAGAGAGATGGAATTCTGAAAAGGGTTTGGATTTTCAGGGGTCCTCTCTCTCTCCTCACACACACACAAACACTGTATGTGTGTTTCTCTCTCTCTCTCCCTGTTTTGGTTTTGGTTTTGGGTTTCTCTCTCTATCAGTTCTCAAAGCGTTTTTTGGTTTTGATCTCTTACTTTTCTCTCCTTAAGTTTGAGAGGTTTCTTTTTCTTCTTTTCTTTTATTTATTTAATCACTCTCTCTCTCCTCTCTCACTCTCTCTCTCTCTCTCTCTCTCTCCTCTGAGTCTGAGTCCGTTGGTGGTTTATATACGCGCCAAACATACAACAATATTACCCTCCATTATTTCTTTTTCCCTTTTTTCTTTAAATTAATTATTTTATTTTTATATATTAAATAATAAATTTGATCAAAAAAATGTTATATAATAATAATCTACATATATAAAAAAAACACTTCATAGTAAAACATTTAAAATGTCATAAATTACTTCTCATGAATTCCAAAACTAATAATTTAAAAATAAATAAATACTTTTCAAAAAAATTAATTTAACATACAAAAGTTAATTGCTACATAACAATATGTGTATGGCAAGAGATTAGTAAATAATAAAAACAAAATTAAACGAGAGGCCAAAAAGAAGAAACTGGTGTGAATTTAGGCACTGCCCATAACAAGGTAAAACATGACAGTTTTAGTGGTGGTGGAGTGTGAAAATGACTGTAATACCCCTGGAATTTCGGCATGTGACTAAAAGAGATCCATGCAACTGTGGGAAGACGACAGACACAGAGTTGTCTTTTTGCCGCAAGATTTTATTACAGTGTCCTCAGAGACAGGTAATGATGTGATTAAACTAATCCTCTGCAGGTGAACTGCAAAGTACATGCAAAGGTATAGGAATAGAAATTATATAAATTATATAAATTAAAGTAAATAAATGAAGTTTGTAATAAAATTTTATGTTGAGACAGAGATGGCCATGACTCATGTTGTCTGCCCAACGTGGCATTGGTAGAAGGATCAAGGACCTAACCTTAAATTCGTCAAACATGCTATATTTTGTTAAGAAGGAAAATAAAATGTTGTGATCAATTATCAAACAAAATGCATACTTTAACATATCTCACTTTTTATATAATAATGACATGACATTCTTGTAATAAGTAAAATAGTTTGATGTTAGAAACTTACAAGTTGAAGTTTATCAGTTGAATAAATGCATACGAAATACAGTATGACTGTCTAATAAGAGTTATGTTATTATCATTCGCCAAAATGTTCATTGTATGTATAAATCTCTCTCAACTAGTTTTTAAGAGAGGTGTAAACAATGTTAGCAATTCTTGAACTTTTTTGTATTGACATCATATTAGTTTAATAAGAGGGTAGCAACTGTTACTCACTAGAATATTCCCGTCATCTAATATTTATTAGAATCTTAATAACAAATTTGTTTATTCATAGAATTATTTGATATAAGGATGAAACAAAAAATTACCAACTTGCCTTGATTTTAGCAATGGGCATCAGGTAGTTCGACTCGGATTGGATTCCAACCTTTTGACCAATCCAAAAGGTTCAGGTTGGCATTGTTAAAACACATTGCCACCTAAACAAATGGACAAACCAACCCACCCAAATCATTTCTAGATGGGTTAGATTGGGTCAGTTCTATTGATTGCGTCTAATTATTTTGTTGTCTTATGTCTAATGTGAGTATGAATGACAGATGTTCAAAGTTCTGGTTGACATTATAGAAACTCATTATCACCTAAGTAAATGAACAAACCAACCAACCCAAACCATTTTTAGGCAGGTTGAGTTGGGCGGGTTCTATGGATTGGGCCTAATTGTTTTTTTTCGTCTAATGTGAGAATAAGTGACAGATATTCAAAGGTCGAAACGCATTGTCACCTAAGTGTATGTGATATACATGTATGTTTAAGAATTGTTAACCGAGTGGGTCGATTTCAATCAAGTAATAATATTCTAACCCAATGCACCCCTCTATTAAACGGAATGCTCGAGTTTTTACTAGAAAACTATTTTTTAGAGTTTAGAACTCAACGCACCTAAACATATTTCGGTTGGGTTGGTCAGTTAATCGACTATAATGTCCACCCCTCCTTGTGTTTTAGACCTCCTCGTAATATATATTAATATTAGTAAAAAGACTTAAAATTCAAATTAGAGAAAAAATTTCTCAATTAATGAGTAATAACTGTTACAACCCGTCCCAAAACTTTATGTGAAATTATCAAAATACCCCTAGTGGTCAATGTTGACTTTTGTTGACTTTTTGAGACGACCTGTGAAAATTATTTTCTTTGCATATTCCAGTAGTACTCGTCGATACGAACATGTGGACGCAAGCGGAACTCAATTTGGAGTTAAAACGAACGTTTTACGGAACTTTAAAGTGTAGGGGCATTTAAGTAAGTTTCACACCCGTCATTCTGGACGAGACTGTGATTTCAGAATCCCCAAACTCGAGCCCAATTGTCCAAACCGACGCTGGAACGAAAACGACAAACTGCCATTCAAGTTTCTGTACAATCCCGACTTAGGTAAGCCTCGAAACCATTGCCATTGGTTTTATTACATTGAGTAGGTTCAAATCGACATAAAGAATGTGGAATTTGGTGCAGTTTTGAAGGAGAATGGAATTAGGGTTTTCCGAAGCTTTCCGGCCAATTTCAGGCCATCTCCGGCCATTTTTCCGGCCCCAAATTGGTATGAAATATTCTACTCGTCAATACCTTCATTTTGATATATGGCACGTTGAATTTGGCCAAGGAATGAAGGAGCTATGAATTTTTGAAGTTTTGGGATTAAATCGGTATTTTTCCAAAAATTCTGGCGAACCAAGCGGCGGCTCCGGCGAGAGGAAGAAGAAGAAGGAATATTCCGTCAACGGTAACGGAATATTCCTGACGACGTCAGAATATTCCGTTAGAAAAGGTATATTCCGTTAACTTTAACTGACGCCGTTAATTCTAACGGTGCTGACGTCAGCAGACGCGTGGCTAAAGTCAGTTGCGCGTGGGGGTGACGTCACTAGGCACGTGCAGGCGCGTGCCAGCGCGTGGTGACATGTGCCAGCGCTTGCCGGCGCGTGAAGGGTCCTCCCAGCGCGTGGCGGCGCGTGCGACGGCAAGGTTTTCAGGCCCCAGAAATCGTTTTTCGAGCCCGTTTTCGCTAAAATAGTATTATTTTTGGGTTATTTTTCTATAAGGGCTATATTAATTTATATTAGGGAGGTTTTAATATTTTTCCCCTAATATTAAATAGGTAATCCTTCGACCCAACACTTCGAGGAGGGCAACGCCGAGGGGGATTTCACTCCCGATCACTTGTGAGTGGACTTTTGTTTTATTAAATGATTTATATGCTTTGCAATGATTACGGTTTTGATATCTTAAATGATTTTAAATGATTTTGAGGCATGAACATATATATATATATATTTATATATATTTTATGGAATGATTTTGAGATATGAATATTATTGGATATATTGATATTTAATTTGTGGCTTCTAAGCATGATTATGTTATTTATGCAACGTTTAAATATTTGGAAAATTATGAAGTATATGATATTCCTCACTTTTACACATGATGTATATACGTATGTTTTCAAACACACTTGGTATGCTTTCACTACGTTGTAGTACCGTCTCACGGCCGTAGGACAAGTCTCACATGTTTGGGTCACATGCACTGTACTCCAAGGGTATTGTTCGGTAAATACCTTAGTGCAAGCTTGTCTTACGTTTATGTTTATTTTTGGGGAAAAGGCCCCATTACGTAAGGACTCGGGTGTGACGCGCTAATGCGCAAGTGCTTACATGTGTGTGGTACTAGGAGTACAAATTAATTGATAACGTAAAGTGCTTGTACGGGGATTGAGAGGCTGTTCCTCAACACGTATATGGGTGATTGCATATATACCCTGTGTTGGTTTTCCTATTATCATATTATCGAAATATTTGGTGAAACGAGTTATGGAAATATGATTTGTGATCTACGGATTTTATATTGATATATGTTTCCAGTTATACCTAAAGTACATTTTGATTTATGCTATGATAGTATGATTTTTACAAATATACTGGATTTCAAATAGGGGGTTACCATGTTGAAAAGAGAAAGGTATTTCGAAAACTTTTATTTTTGTCCCTCACACTTTTTGTTTTGCGCCCCCTTCAGGACCTAGTGATAGAGCATTTGGTGAAGTCTAGACATACGAGTGACAGCTCTGATTCTATCCCCGACCATGTAGGGATTTATTATTCTTGTTCAGTTTCTTTAATAATATACATCCCTGTTATGGATAGAGATTCTAGGAACTTGATTTATTATTTTGTTTCCGCTGATTCAAATTAGTACGCTCTGAACCTTGTGCATATTGGCATTAATTTCCGCAAACTTTATGTCAATGTGATTTACTTAAACTAAGTGTTGTCATGCATTTAATGGCTTCGTCGCTTACTAGTGTCGGCCAGCACGCCCAAACTCGGTATCCACGTGGGTATCGAGGGTGGGGTGTGTCAATAACAGTATTGTAACATCCCGTAAAAAGTTTGTTATAAAATAATTCCCGGGGGATATTTCCTACACGTGCGTGTTTATTTTGTACACGGAATCGTTTAAGTTTACTGTTTTGGTGGGTGCACAATACCCCCAAAACCCAAATTTTCTTTTCTTTCCTTCCCCTTTCCTTCTCCCCGTCACTTTTCTAAATTTTCTCAATTTTGTTTTTTTTCTTTCTCTCTCTCACCGTGTGTGCACAGTGCACATCGACGAAAGACCGTCGAATCGAGGCGAACCAAAATCACCACCTTCTTCGTCTCGACGCCCTGGACTCAACGGTGCAAACCATTCGTCCAAACTCCCAACCGTTTGACGGGAAACGCACCTGGAAGAACCGGACCTTCCCGGCCATTTTCCGGCCAATCTAGACCGAGGTGAGGTTTCTAACTACCACCATTGTCTTCCTCTCGTTGAGTAGATGAATTTTCATAGGTCATTTGCCTGATTTGGTTGAGTTTTGGCATACATCGACAAAGCTATAGTAAACCGTGACTTTCGAAGCAATTACAAGCTATTTCCCGAGCTTGTACGACCAAACCAAAGGTACACCGTGATTCTACTCTTCTCTAGCTTCATTTTGATATATGGAACGTAAAATTTGGCCAAGAAATGAAGAAGATATGGAGCTTTAAAAATTTTCCAAAAACCGGCCAAAATTCCGGCGACAGGAAAAAGTTGCAGCGGCGATCGGCGCTGACGTCAGCGATGATGTCAGCATTGACCGCGCGTTGACCAACTCGCTGACTCGCGCATGGAGCCACGGCTTGGCCGCGTTTGAGCCGCGCGTGGAGTACTATTTTTCGATTCCGTCTTCACGAGGCGACTCGTGACGACGCGTGCTACCTTGAGGCAGTATGTACGGTATTTTTCAGAGTGTTTTGGACTTCCGTGTTGAGCAAACAAGGGATAGGTGTAATTAATTAGTTACTTAGTAACCTTTATGAGTTTAATCATTATTACAGTGATATCTCATATAGGTGAGACTTATCCAGAAGACTACCGGGGCTACCAAGGACAAGGGGGCTACGACCCGGCTACCTACAGGTGAGTGAGTGGGCCTTTGTTTTGATAAATGTACTATTACGTATGGTTTTTCAATGCTTTCTTTTTTCTGTTAGCATAACTCTTATCATATACGATTGTTGGAGGTAGAACATTCGTATTATATTGCCATACATGTTTTATATTGTTGCTCATCAGTAGATATATAACACCCCATGTATTAGTACTCAGTCTTGTGGCCAGGACTAGCTTTGACGCTTGGAGTAGTCACTACCAGTACCGTTACGCAGCTTTGGATCCATTGTAGGTACTAGCCTGTTCTAGGTTGCACTAGGCAACTCGAACTTGTGTGACGCACTTTGTGCACAGCGCTTAGCGTTAGACTCGCGTCATTGTAGTACTCAGCGTATTACTTATATACCTAGCTTGTTCCTCGTAGTTTAGCTACTTAGGCTTGTGTGTTTACATATGGGTGAGCATGTCAGTTATCATTGTTGGGGAGTACCCATATATTTTATTGTTATAGTATTTTGCGGTTCATGCCAGAGGGTATGACGTATTTTTAAACTATACTTGTTTTCCAGCGAGGGGTTAGTATACTCTTGAAAACAAAGGTTTTATCAAACTTTGCTTTTTGACCCACTCACCGTTTTATGTTTTGCGCCCCTCCAAGACCTAGTGACGGGTTCACTTATCGGTGACTTCGAGGGCTTTCTTCGGCGGTGGTCGACAGTTCTGACAACTTCTTCAGTCTATGTAGGATTCGCTCCTACTTTTAGTTAACTCTTATTTATCCATCCTCACGAGGATGTGAATAATTTATACTCTTGCACTATTTGCTATGCTCTAACTGTTATTCTCATGTATTAATGGGTTTTTAACCCTTGCCACACTTCTACTTCTGCACTCCACTCTTTATATTCTTACTCTTTCACCTGTTCATGCATAATTGGCTTTCGTCACCTAACACGTGTCAGCCAACACTTCCCGACACCTGGCGTGTCAAGATTCGGGATGTGTCAGTATAGTGCAATAACAGTTGGATTAACGAGCTTCTTTTCCTTTAAACGATAAGTTTTTTTAAAATATAAGTTTTAAGGAGCTTATTTATTAAAAACCTAGTAAGAAAATAACATGGATGATATTAAAGTTAATATCACAAAAATGGAATAAAATAAAGCAAGAGAGGGTGAAAAGAACTCAATCTCTCGGCAAAACTAGGAAATAGAAGCTCGTGTAAACGTAAAATTAGACATGATCACCAAATCATGAGTACATAATTCATCTCCAAAAAAATGAATGTTGGATAACCAAAGATAATAACTACAAATTTTATTTTTGTAAAATAATTTAAAATGACAAAATGTAAAAGTGATTAAAAAAAATTACCAGTGACTGAGCATGGTATTTATAGTGGAGACATGCACCTACAAAAATAAACATAACAGAAAAGTAATTGGGCACGTTGCAGGTGTCAAGCGTTATGCCCTAATTTAACCCACTTGCACGCATATAGTGTAACGCTTTAATTCGAACCCACCACCATTGCACTCTTGCGTGCATCATGAGATTTAGATATGTCTTTTAGAGCAATTCCACCAGTTGGTGGAGGGCAAGGGCAAGGGCAAAGGCAAGGGCAGTGATTGCCCTCCGTGAACAGTGCTTGCCTTTGTGCAACTCCACTTGTTCGTGGAGGGCAAGGGCAAGGGCAAGGAAAAATCTTATTTTTTTATTTTTTTTGTTGGCCTTATCGGGGGCTTGTGATTATCCCCATATATTTTGCACCGACATTTTCAACCACTCTCGTCACGACACGTGTCATTATTTTTTAAAAAATAATTTTTTTTTTTTTTGTAAAACAAGGATTTGGAAGGTGAAAAACAAATATAGTTGATGTAGGAAAAAAAATATTGAGTTGTAATGTGAGGAATGAAAAAGATGATTGGGGGTATTTATAAAAAAAAAAAGGCCGCTGACGTCAGCATGATGTCAGCGCCCGCTGGCTGGTGCTCGGGCTTCTGCTTGGGCATGCTTGGGCCCACCAATTGCCCTTTGAAAAAAGGCCCGCTGGAGGAACAAAAATGGATTGGTAGGGCAATTGTCCCCAATTGCCCTTGCAATTGGGCTATGGGTGGACATGCTCTTAATGGTGTCAAGTTTGAGAGGTGAGCATATTAAGTTATAAAGCAAAACCACTTTGATCATCTTGCAAAACTTCACAAACCAACATATTTGGTGGCATTTTTAACTGTCCACTTTCATTCACTTATACACTCAAAGAAGTGAAAAAAAGAATTTATAAGAGTGCATATAACGGTGATTGAATCTTACCATATTGACGTCATACTCACGTAATACATTATGTGACACACCTCGACCCGGATGTACAGGTGGACACCCAAAAGTTGGGTGTGCTGGCCGACACCACGTGGGGTGACGAAAGCCATTTAGAAGAATTTATGAAATAATTTAAGCAAATTGAATTAAATGAAGATTAAAGTGCATGAAAGTGTGCGGGCATAAAGAAATAATAAAATAATACTTGTGGAGTAGAGTAGGAGAATACAGTATGATTACAAATACAAGAATTCCCTACGTTGTCATACCACCGCATCTCGACGTCGACAGCTCCAAGCCACTTATCCTGAAGGGGCGCAAAAACAGAAAGGTGAGTGGGCCATAAGTAATTATTTTGTAAAATCTTTCCTTTATGAAAATAGTAACCCCTCGCCGTCAAAATCAAGTAATAGTTCTGGAAAACCTTTCTGGAAAACATACTACAGTAGTAGATAGAAAATCAGTGTAAGTACGAAAATGTACTTATAGTCCAAAACGGGCAGAAAGCCACAACTTAGTATAAAAATACTTTACCAGAAGTCCGTATAAATAAATAATACGGGGAAACCCGTAAAACCAATAGAAGTCTCCGTGGCATCAGTGAAATCCGATAATAAAATCACAATATAAAACAGTGGGGGATACGCTCGATAGGTATGACAGACATACGAGTTCATACAAAGGTATTCTGTCATAAACAAGCTGGGTGTATGAATAATATTACGCTCATGTACTACATACACGTAAAGTTGGCGCTAAGCGCATCACAACGAGTTCGAGTCGCCAAGGCGACCTAGAACAGGCTGGCACCTACGATGGATCCAAAGAGAGCGTGTCGATGCGTGTGAACATCCACGTGAAGCTGGTCCTGGCCCCGGACAGTACTACTGACACTGTGTAAGCATTCCTAATTGAGCGTGTAAAAACATACCACGGAATATTTCTAAATAAAATAAGGTGGGGTAATTTCCTTTCTAAAATAAACCTCAAAGTAAACATATAATTAGGTATTCACGGATGCTGTACCCTGAATACCAAGTATATACCAAAATACTTAAAATACTAAGCCAAGTCTATACCACAATGGTACCAAGGTACAAAAATACCAATTTAATAACATACTAAGTGAACCAAAATACGATATAAATATTAAACCCAAGGTTCACCAAAAATAACCCAAGGCTTACCAAGTATAAACCAAGGTTTGCCAAGTATAAATAAATCACATTTATATAATACTAATTTCCAAAACCCAATAAAATATAGCCGAGTCACATACTAGTGAACCAAGTATAAAAATATAATAAATAATACTAAAGTTCACTAACATAACAAGATAAATACCATTTAGAAGCATAGGCATAGCCTAATATTAATTCCAAAACATGTGAAATATTTAATTTAATAAGGAAGGGGCCCACTCACATAAACCTTTGCCGGAAAAGCCCAATTGTATGCTCTTCGTACTCCACGGGTCGCCAAACCTATTTTAGAACACCCACATTAATAAAGTATTCGAAAATACGAAGAAAACGGTGTTCGGAAACCCGAAAACTGAGTTACGGGGTCGGAAAACCCAATACCGCCGCCGTGCGCCGCTGTGAGGTCCCACGCGCCTCCACGCACCGCCACGCGCCGCCACGCACTGCACGCGCCACTCAACGGTCAACGCTGACGTCAGCCCGGTCTGGACTGGTGACGTCATTGCTAGCGTCAGCGCCGGTCTGAACTGGTTTGCTGACGTCACCAGGCCCGGTCATCCCTGCCAATTTTCCGATCGCCGGCTGCCGTCGCCGGAATCTGGGAAAAATGGCTGGAAAACTAGGAAATTTTTCAAAACTTCATATCTTCTTCATTTCAAGGCCAAATTGCACGATTCAAGTACCAAAATGAAGCTGGGAGTGAGGGGAATGAGATTTTACCAATTTGGGGGCCAAAAACTGGCCAAAGGTGGCCCTAAAAATTGAGAAGAAGCCACGGGTGCAAACCGGCCGATTCCAGAATCCACGATCTCCGTCCAATTCCAGCTAGCCAAGCTCGATCAAGGTCTTAGGGATCACCAGGAGTCAAATGGTGGTCCAATCGAGGGGGTTTGAGGTCGGTTTCACCGAGAAGATCGTCAGGAAAAGATCGGGGTATTCTCGGCAAATTTCTGGAATATGGGTTTGAGACTCGAGCTCGAGTTTGCAGGGTCAATTCTGGATAATTTGAAGATGGTGAAGTTGATGGTTTGGTTTGCAAAGGTTGGTTTGCCATGAAAATGGCTTGGGGAGGGAGGAAAGACCACGGTGAAAGAGAGGTTTGTGTGTGTTTGCAGAGAAAAGAGCACGGGAGAGATGAGGGACAGTGAGGTGAGTCAACAGACAGAGAGACAAGGAGTGATGGCCCAACAGTAAGGTTGGGCCCCAACCCAACTACCAAACAGTCCAAAGTAAAAATACGGGAAACGTCGGTAATCTGACGCCCGTAAAATAATCATTCGAACTCCAAATAACGTCTCGTTCGCGTCCACACGCTCGTAACGACGAGCCCGACAAGAAAATACTAAGGAAAGGGTCGTACGAGTTACAACGCAAAAGTCAACCGAAAGGTCAACCAATGGCATTTTCGTCATTTCCCACTTTCGGGAATAAAATACTAATATTTTCCAGAACGGGATGTAACATTATGTCAATGTAATATGAGTCAAACACAATTGTATTCCATAAATTGTTACTGCTATCCACTTTTAATAAAATCTTCATTAACAAATTTGCTTTTTGTTGTCAAATTACTTGAAATGATATATTTAAAACATAATAATTGTCTTTTTGCTAGCATCACAACACGGTTTAATAAGGGATACGCGCATGATGATTTTTTTTGTTTTTGTTTTATCAAGTTTGATAAATTGTTTTTAGAATGTCAATATCAATTACTTAAGCATACAAATAATATTTTTAAAGTAATAAAAAAGTACTTAATTAGTTTAGATCTTATAATAATTTTCATTCATTATAGTGAGAAACAATTAAAATTCAAACTAGAGAAAAAAGTTCCTCAATTTAAGTTTGGTAAAAGTCGATTGCAAGAACAATTGAAAAAAAATAACATAGTTAAAGTTGCACCAAAATAATAAAAAATAGAATAACATAAAGCAAAAGAAGTGTGACGAGCTCAACCCATCAACAAAACTAAGAAGCAAAAACTCTTGCAAACCCAAAATTTGGCATGGCTTCCAAATCACAAAAGGACCACCAAATATACTAATTACATATTCTATTATTGTAAAATTATTTAAAATGAAAAAAGAATTTTATGAGCGCGTAGATAACAGTTCATTGAAACTAACATATTAACGTCATGCATAGGTAATACACTTGAATCCTCTTTCAAAACTTAATGGAGCAGCTTGTTAGGTGGCACTGTTCACTTGTATTCCCTTGTACTCTTAAAGAAGTGCAAAAATATTTTTATCAAAGTACTTAAAATGATATATTAATTTAATAATACACTATGTTGATTTAATTAGAGTCTGATATAATTACTTTCTACAACAATCGTTATCCACTATAAAAAAAAATTCACTAACAATTTTTATTTATTTCTGTTATCAAAGTACTCGAAATGATATATATAAACATAATAATTGCCTTATTTTGAGCATCACAACACAATGGTTGTTGGCATCTGGACAACAAAGAAAACAAACCAAATATAGCAAAACTAATTAGGCACGTTGCACACAGATTAACAAAGCGTTGAGTTTAGCTGTCATTTTCTGATATTCAATACGAAGTCTGAAATGACAAATTTTTTTGGTCCTTACCAAAACTTGGAAGAACTTAATCTCAATTATAAGGTACTTAACCTCAATTTTCATTTGTTGCACTAATATATAGGGGAGGAAAAAAGGAATCATCTTAATCGTTTTTTTTAGACTTGTTATTAACACTAAAAAACAGTCATTATATACTTCTTTTTTTTAAGCTAATAAAATTTAGTACAAAAAATTATAACTCAAGTAAATAAGAATATTTATCTTGGCAGCCAAATATGCTAAATTCGATTCTTCTTCTTAAGAAGAGAGGACTGACTACAGTGCTCGCAAGCATTGGATGCTCACACCAATCTCACCCTCCTTCCCCCCTCTCTCCTCACTCCTTTCTTTTTTTAATGGTGAGATCAATGTGAGCATTCAATGCTTGCGAGCATTGTAACCTACTCCTAAGAAGAGAGTGTAAAGAATAAGGAGCACAACAGGGGTAAAAATACTTTCTGTATGAACCAACCTCAAACCGACACGAATGCATTAAAGACCTCACTGGAAATTTTAACTGCATCGAAAACCACGCTACCACGCTCGCACACAGAGCGTGTATCCTCGCCAACAGTAACGTCAGCGGATCCGTACGTCATGTACGGACACACAGTCATTTGCCTGGAAACCCGAGCCCGAGCCTCTCTTTTCAGCTTTATTTGCCTAACTTGTTCGGCGTGCTATTCACGCTCTGTTTCAGCGCGTGGTTCTCCAACTTTATTCAGTTGGAACTCCCCCACGCCTTTGGTTGTATGAGACGCGGTTAATCGGATAAAATCAACGGATCACCTCCCTTGCTGTGAAACGTACGGCTCAGATCTTTCGTGACGTCAGCGTCTGGTTTAGTGGTGAACTAGAAAGACTGGGTGATGCATAGTAGGTGAGAAGTCCATAAATGCAAATTATTCGGTACAAGCAGGTGAAACCTGTGACCGGGTGCACCCGGTGGGGTGTGGGCGCGATTGGGAGGGGGAGAAACCGGAAGGGCCGGTAACCAGGTGGGAAAGTGGGTTTGTTTGACTTGGACAAGATTTGGCCACAAGTTGCACTTTTTATGATTTGGTGGCAATGGCTCTGATTTGGACTGTAGCAATCGTATCTTATAAACCTAAATGTCGGCGAGCTCTGTGTGTGTGTGATTTTTCTTTTTTTCTAAATTTATTTATTTTTTAATTTTATTTTTGTATATTTTTGTTGTGAATTTGTGGTGGGCTCTTAGTGACCCATGACTGTTGCATATGAGAATATTGGGCTGTCAACAAATATCTAGCTTTCCATTAGTGGGTTTAATTTTCTTACCAAAAATGGAAAAAAGGTGTTCATCTACCACAAGTTACAACTACTTCGTTTTACTTTCTAATTAATGCCAACATCTAAATCCTAAATTCTATATTTTTTCCCTTTTCTTTTGAAAAGTTGTATTTTATTTCAATTTATATATGACACTAAAGTATCAATAATGTATTTCTTTTTTTATTGGCGCAACGAGAGTGACTTTGATAACAAAAGTGACCGTGATTGTATAATACCTAATCATCTTCCCAGACTCACGTTTAAATACAGCACAAATGAACCAGTATTTGATTCATGCTTGTCGTGACCAGCGAAGCTGAGCTTCCTTGAAGCATTGGAGGGCAGAAAGAGCTTGAAAAGCGATTAGTCATATGAAACGTAAATTGTCATCTCGGAGAGTCCAAAGTGATCGATCGAATTAATAATTTAACATAATCTTGTAACTTTAGGGATCAGGTGAATATTTTTCCAACTAAAAATGTTGGTCTAGTGCTCAGTGTATATTGTTCATGCTTAGTTGGGATCATAACCTTAACATAAATCACATGTATTGGTACTTTAAGATTCAAGATCTCTTCGTGGTACTTTAGTAAAAAAAAGATTTTTATATATGTTATGATATTTATAGATAGATAGGTTTGAGAGTTCTCTGTAAGCGAGAAAGTTTAAGTTCAATTCTCATGGATGACGAGTTTGAACCAAATTATTATAGCAGGTATATTGTGTGGTTTAGTTCAAATTCATCACTCTCTAGTGTAATATTGTTGTATTATAATCTAAGTTGGTTAAAATGCTTGAAGACTCCGACGTGGTTATTTTCGTGGAGTGACGAGGTAAGGCAACACAGCGACACATTGAACCATGGGTCTCGGTGGTGGTTTTGTGGGTTGGATTGTTTGGTTGCTCTAATCAATCCTTTTTCTTTTAGGAAAAGAAAAACCTATTTGATTTTGGATAATTCGATAACCAAGGTCATTATATTTATAAAAAAAATAACTAATGATATGACATTTTTTTACGTCATTTGAGATTCAAGTTTGATACACAAATATGATGACCCTAGCATGTTAATACATAACTTTATTATTTTGCCAAACAAGTTTTAATATGAAATGTTTAGGCATTGTATTTTTATCATATCTTGTTTTTTTATAAATAAAATAAAATAAATAAAGTCCTGGCTCAATTTTATACCTAATTGGTTAGTACATACCATTTACGTTGAATTTTATATGAAAAGCTTTATTTGATAATATTTGTTGGCCCTTTTATTTCACTTAAATATTCAATGATTTGCTACCTACCCCATAGTAGGTAAGGTGATATTTATTAACCTTTTGAGTTAGCCTAAGCGGTAAATAATGATGAAGTTATGATTTAGGAATAAGTCAATGATTCGATTAACCATATAAAAATAAAAATTTAAGCAAAATTGTGGAGCGAAAAATATAGCCAAGCAGGAAGATAAAACACTTTCGCGCGTTAGAGCGTGCACATATTAATAATATGCATGCATAATGTTATACTCTTTCTCATACTTGCATTGTACGTTACACGATATTGTCACTAATTTTATTAGCTAACAGTAAATTCCTTTTGTTCACTATTTTAGACTTATTAGTCTTTTAAATTTTCATCATTTTCTACTAATTAATTAATAAATAAATAAATCGTTAAAGCGTCATTTCTTGACATATTTCACACAAACACACACATATAGAATTATAAATCTTGCCTTATCATTTTCCTACTCAACAAGTATGACATGGTTATGTGCCCTTGTGACCAATCATTGTTTATTTGACACATGAAGTAACCAGTCAAAGGCTGCCATGTGTAATGTAGTTTAGTGGGAATGTTCAAAGGAGAGAATACATACACTCACACTATAAATTGGTTATGATGTTGGAGGTGTTTGTCATTCAAAACCTCATATTTGATGTTCTCTTCTTGTTTTCTATAAAGAATGAGGAAAAATCAAAGCATCCGTGTCGTTTCGAATAGGAAGAGACTCAAACGAAAACATGATTTGGTTCATATTATGAATTAAAGTCATTACATCGAATCATTGATTTACCAGATAATCACAGTAAGATAGCATGAGACTTTTTTAGTTTTTAATCATATTTACGTATTATATATGTTTATGTGAAGCCTAATTTTGTGTATTTCTGTGTGCAGAAAGCCAAGTTTCAAGTTTCATCATGATGGAGTTTCATGTAAGTTGTTTGAAGGGTATTGATGATCTAATTTCCCTCTCATTTTTTTCATTTAGTATCTAATTAATTTTCTTGTTGTTGTTTGGATGAATATGCCTTATATTATCAATAGGCTATAGGCATATGCAAATCCATTCATGGTCTCCAACTTTTTGTATTTTGATTTTGTTATTTCTTTAGTCTTCACAAACATTGGTGTCTTTTTACATCTAACATGGTCGATTTTTCTCAAATTTTTATACCAGGGGTTATCATTCCATTTTCATCAGCAGACACCAACGCTGGCTAACAAAGAAGAAAGTACTGAGGTCTCATGCAATTCAATCAACAGAAAGCATTGAGGTCTCAACGATAAAGCATTGAGGTCTCATGCAATTCAATCAAGCAGACTAGATATAGGCCGGGGAATAGATATGTAGTTGGGCGAAGTAAAAATTATTTCAAGTTTGTATTAAGTAGATAAAAATAAAAGTCGAATCGATGATTTACCATATGTATATGTAGTGTTTGTAATTTGTAATAAAATCAATAGTTCGTTACCTAAACACTAGTCTCCAATTATTTTTGTTTACTTGAATAAAATGTATTTGTGATTTAGTGACATAATGAAGAATTCAAAATTTCCTTGTGATTTGTTGAAGGGCCAACCAACAACTGATTAAATTATGATTTTTTTTTTATCTGAACCTTTTACTTTTTGCAAAGGAAAGTATAAGAATGAGTATCAAATATATTTGTTCTGGTATGGCATGAGGGTAGGATGAGTCAAGATGGACAAACTGATAGTGGAAAATAGTGACGACTAGAGAAATCGCTAGTAAATTGATCAGTCACTCAAAATTATTTTTTCTATGCAAGCGATAAATTAGCCGATAGAAGATTTGAATTTAATAGTTTAGAAGTAAGAGTGAATGCTTTTAACTATATAAACTACAGGCTCCTCATTGTCCTTCATTGATTAGATGAAATAGAAATACCATTCTCTCCCGTATTTCTATTCTACCCGGTCAAAGGAATTGATTCCAGTAAAATTATTAATTTTGTTTCCTTTTCAAGCTAGTCAGTTATATCATATCTTGATAGAATGACAATTAATTCTCATTCTAAACTAGCCAAGCATCCTAATCTTGTAGTTTAAGTGGTTGATAGCATTATCAACAGTAATCCCTGCTCCGGTCAATAGAATTCAGTTCATCTTTCCCGATCCAAATCTCGTATTCATGGCTTCATCTCTTGGGATTTTTAGGGTCATGAATGCATGTTATACTACTGTCTCACATCTTGATGAAGCCCAGGGGATCTCGGGAAGAATTCTAGTTATGTACCTTCAATGGTTTCGCTGTTATTATTGCAACCTAAAGTAAATTAGGGTTCACTAGGTTTTTTTTGTTTGGTCGAAGGGTTTACTAGGTATTCATATTGCAAACTGGCTTTCATATCTATTTCCTTTTTGTCGAGAACTGAATTTCATAAAAGGAAGACCGTCCAGAACAAACAAACAACAAAACCCCAGGCCAAAAATACATTGGCCGGGTACTTAGTGATGTGAGGGTTGGTCTCTCCCGATTCATTTACGTTTAGGGTAACATTTCTAGTTTCAAAAAATGCATTTGCCGGTTAAGATGCCCACCTTTGTACATACCCGAATCCTTTTTCTAGCTTCGAAATTCATGACATTTTTACTTACATAGAATGGGTAACATTTCTAATTCATTCTAGCCGGACCCTTAGGCCACTTCCACCCATCACCCAATTGCAAGGGCAATTGGGTTGGATTGCAAGGGCAACCCAAAAAACACACTCCACCCATACCCAATTGCAAGGGCAAGAATTGCCCTACCTCAAGCCCTAGCAAAAATTGCCCTACCAGTTGCCTCTCGGTTGCTGACGTCATGCTGACGTCAGCGGCCTTTTTTTTTTTTTTTTAATTTTTTAATTTTTTAAAACTTTTTTTTTTTTTTTTTATAAATACCCTCAATCATCTTTTTCATTCCTCACATTACAACTCAATATTTTTTTTCCTACATCAACTATATTTGTTTTTCACCTTCCAAATCCTTGTTTTACAAAAAAAAAATTTATTTTTTAAAAAATAATGACACGTGTCGTGACGAGTGTGGTTGAAAATGTCAGTGCAAAATATATGGGGATAATCACAAGCCCCGATAAGGCCAACAAAAAAAAATAATAATAATAATAATTTTTTTCCTTGCCCTTGCCCTTGCCCTCCACGAACGGGTGGAGTTGCACAAGGGCAAGCACTGTTCACGGAAGGCAATTGTTGCCCTTGCCCTTGCCCTTGCCTTCCACCAACGGGTGGAAGTGCTCTTATAGGTATTAGACTGTGAGTAGTACTCGGCCTAAAACCTATTGGCAACGCGGCAACAGGGAGGGGGGATCGATTTAGTGACGGTTGGGCCTAAAGAAAAGAAGTCCAAAATTATTTAAAAGGAAATTTGCACAAATATACCACCTGAACTTTTAATCATTTGCAGAATTACCACATGAACTAACAAATTTTTATTATTAACCATCTAAACTTTACTCCTATGTTGCACTGCCCACCTGACATCAAATATTTTGTTATGCGACGTATATATATGATGAACAACACTACATATTTGTTGATGTGATATCCACATATACGTTTGTGTGAGTGCACTATTCCTATTTCCTAATAACACGCGGCAACTGTTTTTACCTAGTAATACTTCTCTTCCTCTATATTATTTGGCAAGTCAAAATCGATATAAAGAAGATTGTAAATAAAATCTAGGTTGTAAATATTTTGTTTTGCCGTAGGTATATGTTTCCTTTTTTCAATCGTCGGTACAGTAAAACCTTAAACTAATTTCCCAAACAATTTTCTATATGAGAATTTTCATGGATTGTGGTTTACCACTTACCATTTAGATTGAATCTCATATGGGAAATATATATGCGCTAAAATTTGTTAGTTGTTGAATCTGGACAACGAGGAGCATATCAAAAGGGTGTTGATGTAATGCTATAAATAGGGACCTTGCTTTCACAGTCTTATTCATTCTTTAAAAATCTTGTATCACAGGCGGATCGGTGTGTTGTCATATTACTATCATAGAAATACCCTCCTTATATTGGAGAATTGAACCCGGCTCCACACCTCCATTTGTGAGAGATGCCGCCACTACGACTATAAATGCGAAGTTTTCCTAAATAAATTTTAGCTAGGTCTGCAAGTCTAGGTCTTTATCTTTTAGGGTTCTCTTCTCATGCGTTATTAGTTTTGTTTGTGCACCATACTTCACCAATCAAAACTACCAAGCACCAGAGTCGACTTCGTACCTTCGAGACCTCTTTTGAAGGGTTCGCTGAGGGCGCCCCTCTTAAACACATAGGTTTCCCTCAACCAGAGGCCAATCAAGACATGACCACGTGTCAACACCGAGCTCCTAGGAGTCCCACATGTTGGAGCGAAAACATGAGACTTTCTAGATTATAAAAGAAAGATCATTCTCCACAATTAAGCTCTCATGATCTTAGACCCCTCACAATCACTTATTAGAACTCACTAATGATGATTATGCCTAAACCCATGTATTATGTAAACTCTGCATTATTGTGAGAACTCCTCACCTTCGTGGGCGTAGCCCCTGACTTAGGGTGAACCCGTGCATCTCGTGTTTGCTTCCCATCTCTATCACATCATACATTATCTTCCTTGATGGCTGCGAACAATCTAGCGGTCGTCCTAGCACTCATTGCTTTACGTTGTTCCAAAGTCCACTGGATTTTGTGCATCAACATTTAGTGGCCGTCCACAATAGAGGCGACACTAATTTCCTCTCACCACCTTGACCAAGCTCGATCTTATCTTTCATACATTTCCATTTGACCAGTACCCCTTTCCAACATGGGGCAGGAGGATCCTTAATAACTCCTCTCAGCAAAAGACAAAACAAAAGCAGCTTACGATTTGTATATCGAAAAAGAAGATCCAATTGAACACCTTAACCTTTTTTAGTCTACTATGGCGTATCGCATGCATAGTGATGAGGAGGCGATGTCTTCTTTTTCCCTCCACTCTCTGGTGGAGCCTGCGCTGGCTGTGCGTCTTGACGAGGGACGGTGGATTCCTTTGAGCGAGGAAACTTTTTCGGTAGCTCGACTTATCTTCCAAGCGTCATGCACTCTGCCCGGATGACTTGTACACCATCCGCGAGAAGTCGGCGGAGTCATTACGCGAATATGTCGGTCACAGCCACGAGTACTCGTTGCACCGAAGGCGTGAAAAGACAACCCTTAAAGCCTTCACGAGCGGGCATGCGTGATGTTTCTTCAAATACATGATCAATGCTAATACTTGAAAGACTTACTCGAGGAGTGATGACTAAAGAAGCTTACAATCATGCCTTCTTGACAAAGATGTATACATCGAGAGCCTACATGACCATTCCCTCGGCTGGTGGAAGTGAAAGCCCGACTCTGTAGAGTGAGAAGGTTTTGACCATCCCAGGACACATGTTGCATCCATGCCTTTCTGCCAGGTATTAAGTCACCAAATGTTTATTTGTTATATGGCAAGAGGAAGGAATTTTATAACCCAACAATCTCATTTACAACAAAAGGGATAATGGTTTGTAGTAAGACAACCGGATGTGAGCATGCCTCCAACTACTGGCTACTGCAGTCCAAGCCTCGCTCTTTCAAAGTGTGAGACTAGTGCGAAGAAAGGCTACTCGGTGACAATGACTCCAGAGTGGGCCAAAGCCCTCACTATTATAAAGCTTGACATGCTGCGATACTATATGCTCTAACCCAGAGCTTCAACATGCATATTTTACTCAAGTACAAATAAAACTAAGTGGTACAACCAACATGGTTAGCCAAAAAAGCAATATTCATATATTTCATTAAAGCTCAGGCAACCCAGGTCATATATCGAACAATGAATTCCGCCTTAACCACGTTCATAAGCAACATGCATACATGATCATCACTCATGTCATAGCATCACTATTGTCAATCATCATAAGCGTCATACATTCAATACATTCATACATAATGGCCGAAACTTGAAGGGTGTCCACAATATATTCGACATGTGCTACATTGCACCTTGGCTTGCTTCGCCACTTTTCTACCAACTAGGTGATGAAGGGACTCACATTCACATCACCAACTAGGTGATGAAGGGTACAACTAGTACTCACAATAAACAATTTTGTCCTTCGGCCTTATGTTACATTGCACCTTGGCAACTGCGCCCTTTCTTCCCACATCACAGGTGATGAAGGAACTCACCTTCGCAAAACCAACTAGGTGATGAAGGGTACAACTCTAATGAACAATTTTGCCCACTTCAACATGTGCCTCATTGTTTTAAACAACTCGCCATTCTTTTCCACCAAGCTGGGTGATGAGCAGTACAATTTGTACCTTGCATTGATATTTTTATCTTGACGGCTTTTGCCATCCATTCCACCAACCAGGTGATAAAGGAACATACCTTCTTCCTACCAATTAGGTGGGGAATGGTACAACTTCGTACCTATGAACTCTTAGCTTTCACAAACAATGGAAACCCTCCAAGCCCTACAATTCAAAGGTCAACCAAAACGCTTCGGCTGACTAGAGAGCGAAAAGCCCGGTAAAGAATGACAAACCCAATTAGAACACCCCAAGCCCAATGTGCTGCTATTTGGTGTGTGTGTGATGCTCGCAGCAGGCCCAGCGAAGAGCTTCAAGCTATGTATAGCATTTCAATTCAAGTAGAGAACTACAATGGAAATCAAGGGGTAACCGCTTTGCTGATAATCACGAGTGTGCGAAGCATAATCTATTTATATGATTCTCCAACCCTTCAGCAATTGGAGAATAACTTGACAAAGGAAAAGCTTCATACGCATTGATCACCAGAGTGTGCGAAGCAAAATCTATTTGTATGATTCTCAACCCTTCAACAAGTGGAGAATAACCCAACAAGGGAAAAGCCGCTGCTTGATGGTCATGAGTGTAAAACTGAAAACCAGACTATATGGTTCTACAAGAGCTTCCACGTGTGAGGCCTAGAGCTTCACACACATGCGAGAAAATCTAGCTTCCACGTCTGAAGGTCAAAGCTTACGTGAGGCTCGAAGCTCCCATGTGAAGGTCCAAAACTTCCACATGCGAAGGCACAGAGCTTCCACATGCGAATGTCCAAAGCTTCACACATGCGAAGGTCAAGCTTCCCACATGCGAAGGTCCGGCTTCCCATGTGAAGGCCTGACTTCCCCACATGCGAAGGTCCAAAACTTCCACATGCGAAGGCTTAGAGCTTAAAACATCACGAGTCCAAAGCTTCCCACATGGGTCTAAGAGCTTCCCACATGCGAAGATCAGGCTTCACACATGCATGCGAAGGTCAGAGCTTCACACATGCATCACGAAGGTCCAAAGCTTCACACATGCGAAGGTCAGCTTCCACATGTCTCACGAAGGTCAAGCTTCCCATGTGAAGGCCTAGAGCTTCTCGCATACGAGGTCCAAAGCTTCCCACATGTAAAGACCTGAAGCTTAACAATTGGAAAATAACTTGACAAGGGAAAAGCCGCTGTTGTGATCGCGAGTGTGCGAGAAGCAAAACCAATTTATATGGTTCTACAAAGCTTCCCACATGTGAAGGCCTAGAGCTTCCCACATGTGAGATATCAGCATATGCGAATCTCCAAAGCTTCCCACATAAGTCTCAAGCTTCCCACATCAAAGAAGGTCAAGCTTCACACATGCGAAGGTCCAGCTTCCCACATGCGAGAGGCCTAGAGCTTCCCACATGCGAAGGTCAAAGCACGTATAAAGACCTAGGAAGCTTAACAATTGGAAAATAACTTGATAAGGAAAACGCTGTTTGATGATCCTGAGTGTGCGAGGAAACCGCTAATTATGGTTCTACAGAGCTTCCCACATGTGAAGGCTGAGAGCCTTCCCACATGCAGTGTCAGCTTCATATCTGCGAATACTCCAAGCTTCCCACATCACGAGAGGTCAAGCTTCACACATGCGAAGGTCAACTGCATGCGAAGATCCAAGCTTCCCACATGCGAAGGTCCAAAAGCTTCCCACATGCGAAGGCCTAGAGCTTCCCACATGCGAGGTAAGCTTCCCACATGTAAGGCAGGAAGCTTAACAATTGGAAAATAACTTGACAAAGGAAAGCTTCTTCGTGATGATCACAAGTGTGCGAAGCAAGACCAATTTATATGGTTCTCTGTGACTTCCCACATGTGAAGGCCTAAGGCTTCACATGCGAAGGTCAGAAGGCCCACATACACAGTACAAAAGCTTCACTTACGAGAAGGTCAAAAGCTTGACTATAAGCTTCCAACAAGGGGCCAACTCGCGGAAGGAAGACTACAAATATTTCAAGGGCGATACTCGATATTTTGGTACTTTGGCGCTCGGGAGAAGATCAAGACCCTTCACTCGTGACCTCATCGATCGAGACTTGGGGGACTCCATATATGCTACTACTAGCCCAGTGCTTGCTCGAAAGTTTACCGTGATTACTTAAGTCCTTGAATATTACAAGTCCCCAGCCAGGAAGTTTTCCTCACTTGGGAACCAGGAGCCTTGTTTATGCCATACTTCCACCAATCCACAGAAACTACCAAGCAGGTCAACTTCGTACCTTGAGGAGACTCTTGAAGGAGTTCGCGACGCCACCGAGAAGCACATGAGTTTCCCTCCAACAGAGGCCAATCACGACATGACACGTGTCAACACCGAGGAGCTCCACAGAGTCCCACATCATTGCGGGGCCAACAGCAGAGATTTCCCGATTATAAAAAGAAGATCATTCTCACAATTAAGCTCTAAGCTGATCTTAGACCCTACAATCCGCATTAGAACTCACTAATGATGATTATGCCTAAACCCATGTATTATGTAAACTCTACATTATTAATGAGAACTCCTACTGCCTTCGTGTTGTGGCCAAACTTAGGGTGAACCACATTACATCTCGTGTTTGCTTCCGTCTACATCCCGTCATACATTATCTTCACTTGATGACACGAACAATCTAGCGAAGGTAAATCTCACGCATGGCAGCTACGTTGTTCCAAAGTCCACTCGATTTTGTGCATCAACAAGTTTGGTCATCCTTCAATTTATACTTATCCAGGAGTTTCATGTACTACAGGAGATAAATTTAGGTACGAATATAATGCGAGGAAAACAAATGATAATTTTTAGATTTTCGAATGAAAGAGTCAAAGAATCGGTTGTAGATGAAAACTTTTTGAGTTCTTATTGAATCGTTGATTTACTAGAATAACTCGTGAAATTAGTCCCCCAACACCAAGGCACGATGTTCTTTCCCTCTCTCATGGTTCCCCGACACCAGAATCACGATGTTCTTTCCCTCTTTCATGTAGTCAAACATGAGGAACATAGAGGCAGAGAAGCAAAGCGTATCTTTGTTGCGAGTTGGGAAAAAGAACAAAAAGATGCTGAGAGGTCTTACAATGCTATGATCGGGTTTTACAAGGCATAAATTTTATTGTAAATGTGTTTTTAATAATCGCTTAGTCTGCGCCCCTCTGTTGGTGGGATCAAATCCACTTTCCATTACTTGTTCGTCAATTTTTAATTTTTTTAACATCTACCTTCCACTTTATGCATGCATATATGTCTTATAAATTATGTCGGTTATTCATGGAATGAAAAAGTTTGATCTACTTGTATTTTTTTAATTTATGAACAAATATAAGAGTAGGCATGTAGATTTTTGATATGTATTTTTAAGTCGAGGCATAAATGAGTTTTCTCAAGATCCTTCATCTCAGAATTCCATCTTCAAGTGCAGGCGATTGTCTCATGCTCTTCCGGAGTATTAGTGAGTTTATGTCATCGACATAGACTCTGACTCCTAGCAATTCATAATACTTGCTTAATTTAACAGCAAGAGAGCATAGTATATCCTAACCAGTCAAATAGTCAACAGACCGGATATACCAAATCCAGCGGTGTTGAGTCCGCCAAGTGAATGCCTCAAAGCGAGTTGAGAGGGTGTTGAAGTATTACGTAACTATTTAGATCGATTTATGTAATTCTTCGGGAACTTACATGCGTCTCGATATCAATATCCCGGCTGGAGAAATACTAACCACACTCGTATCTGTAGTCAATCACGGGGCGTTAGAGAGAAGCCTTGCCTCATAAGGCGTGCATTATATTGCATCTCATTGTCTCATTACCTTCCTTTCCCACTTGTAAAGCAGCAGAGATTACATAGGGTGGTGTAGGAACAATAGGTCAGAACACACTTTGGTAAGAATCTAATTCAACATGGATTGTAATTTGACCAATCATTTCTACGTTGTCACTAATCAATGGAACGTGGTTCGATATCGTGGCTTTTTCATTTCGTTGATAGCTACCATATAAGTGAAACATCATTTGATAATCTCATTCCAATTCCATATCGCACGAACTAGTATATTGGACTAAGAACTTCAAGTCTCGGAATAATTGAATTAATCTCATGAGATAGAAATGGTTGGGAACTGATGAGCGAGGAAGGAATTTGTTTGTGCCATGTTTCTCCACTTCCGTGGAAGTGAATCTTCGAACCAAGTGATGTGTCGGGCTTTAGGTCGAGAGGCAGAGATGATTAGCTAGTCGTAAAGTGCGGGCCGTCCCAACGGGGGCAGCTTGGCCAGATCCTTTAGAAGTGGTACACCACTTTGAGGATGTTAACTCGATGTCAGATTGAATGCGTGTATCCTTACGCCACATGTTTGCGGTTGAGTATATGATCTTGTCTTTAACAAATCGAGAGAAATAAATCAAGTAACGATACGAAAGTTATAATGTCAGCACTTACTTATCATACTTTGTAAAATGCGAATCGAGATGAGACTTAGTAGGCCGCGCCCGTACCCTAGTCGCATCATTCTTTAGGAACGTTGACGTTCTTATCTCCACTGTGGCCCGAGAAGAAGCTTGTCTCATCGAAGTGACGATTAGCAAAATGAAAGCTGACAAAAAGATCACTTGCAAGAGCTACAAAAAGCTAATTTGAAAAGAGAATCATAGTAAGCAAATGTTCACATCCTTACTGTGAGAACCCATTTTGATACATTGCGGCGGTACAATATGGCACATTAGAGTGCACACCTAAGTGCAGCAAATATGAAATGTCTGGTTCGTACCCGGTAACCAATTTATAAACCAAAGCTTGGTGCTTTCACAAGATTATAACCCTGGAAACTGTGGGCCCCTGTAATATGTGGCAAATATAGCTGGCACAAAGATTGCATAGTCTGAGAAATCGAGCTTGGTGTATTCACTGAGTTGGGCGATCAACTAAGGCACTACGATTGCTTTTGCGAGGTTATTTTGGGTGAATAGTGGGAATGCAATGTTCAAAATAACAAAATACATGCAATACTTAACCGAAAAATCTTCTATGTAAACTGCATGCATTATCGATCTTCCAGGACTTTGGGGATAATGGTGGTGAAGCCACGAGGTTAAGTGACGGGGAGGTTAACAATAATGTGTGTGGGAATAGGCTTATGTGACCCGATTGTGTCGATACATAAGTAAAACTATATGTATTTACATGGTCCGCATTTTGGTTGGAATTATTCCACAACTATTCCATTGAATTCTTTGTGAAAAAAAAAAAAAAGTTTATGTAGTATCTTTGCTAGGGATGATAGAAATTGAATGCCACCTAATGAGCTAGCTTAGCAGAAGTATGCTTCATGTGCACAAGATCCTTACTTCGAGGTGGGTGATGCGTCGTGTAATACATGACATCATTGTTCGACTGAATGTCCCAGCATTAGTGCCAAAGCAAATCGCTTCACTCGAAATCATCCGGTTACGGTGGCCGAGCGACATGATGCACCTGCATTACGGTGTGTTGGCTCCTAAATATGCTTTAGGTGCATTATTAAGCAGAGGTGATGCAAAGGTATTCCTCTATTTTCTTTAGTGGTTTCATTCATGATCATTGTTCTCTCGAATATCCTTAAAACTTAACAGTTCTTTTAGGAGGGAATATAAGGCTTGTGGTAATTAAAAGTAACATTCATACAATGAGGAATGGTGCCAAAGTTCATGTCAGTTGGATAGACACAGATTAGTTGCCAAAAGAGGTGATTTATGTATGAATTTAGTGTGCGTAGTAGCACATTCATCAGGATAATACTTCTCCACATTTATATACCTAATCATGTGCTAATTGAATTTGGTCACATGTATCACGAAACATGATTCAGTGCTTCTCATATTAGGACAATATCCATAGCTAAAACAATCACCAAACTTGAATTTAGAGCATAGGAAATTGTTCACAAAGTAAACCAAATTTTACTACGGGGATTCGGCCAACATATTTATATCAAAAATTTTCTCTTCCATAAGTGTTGAGTGGACTAAGAATTAGTCACAGTGAGCTATGAAATTATTACTCCTCCAATGACATTGGTAGGGGCACGAGAAAGTGCATAACTAGTGATCTCTTCAACAAAGCGAAAGTAGATTACGCAGGTTAAGGTCGGAAAACAATCCTATTCTTGAAGTTTTGATTCTTACATGCAGCGATCACGCATTTTGGTAAAGTGATGCCACCCCCTCTTGGCAGTGCCTTGATTCGTGTTCGCGGGTTTGGGTTTCGTACCCATGTCGCCCTGCTATACCAATCTTAGAGATTTGGGATTTGTGAAGCACTTAACATTTGCTTCGGGCAAATGGGTGTTTACGGAAACGATGAGTGCACTGATGAGATATCGTTAATGGAAGCATTGTCTTTGTTCGATGGCAACGTGTTAGTAATCATATCAGAAATTACATTCTTTAATGCTACGTTAGGACATGTTGAAAGGCATGGAAGGTGAAAAATATTCTCAGTCATGGCGGCTTATTCAACTTTATCTAAGTCATTGTTGCTTCAATGGTTTTCATCTTCTTGATAGTAGTGGAGAACCCCATGGCTAAATGCCACACATTAAGTTGTTTCGGACGACTAGTGAAATCGAACTTGTTATGATTGAGCTGATCATTGAATGGAAGCAAAGATTGTGGTTGATAACATGGGAAATAAATTATAATCAACGTGAAGTTAGAACATGTTGGTTGTAAGACATGGTTTGGTTTAGTGGATAAATGTGGAGAAACTTGGGATCTTTCACATGAATTGTGAGTTAAGAAACTTCAAGTTTCTATAGCACTTTTTCAGAGAAACTTTAGGTTCGAGATTAAAAGCACGTAAGTTTTAAAGTTCACCTTTGCACTCAAGCATAATATAGACAATATATATAACAATTGAAAATAAAAATATAATGAATATAAGTAACCGGGACCCATGTATGAAAAAAAGATGGAGTCCGCGGCCCAAACACGTGGAGCTGCGTGGGCTCATACCCATTGATGGCGGCTAAGCTGCGGTAGAAGCAGTGATGGTGGATTAAATCATGCTTCAAAGAACGTGCTTTAGGTAAGAAAGAAAAAGAGTAAACGTGTCTCATTAAAATGGGTATATTTATTTCATGAGAGACCAAAAGAAAAAAAGACTAGGCTCGTTTAAAATTAAAGGATCAGTCTGGGTGCAACTGGTGGGCTGCAGGCTGGCTGAGATCAAGCTCAGCAAGAAGTTGGGCTTAGGGTTTCGACAAGAATCCTCACGAAACCATTAGCAGGCAGCGAGGTGCTCTGTAGGTGCACCGTGGCCGTGCTTAGAAGCCGGCGACAATCCAAAGCTCGATAAATCAAAGGTGGACAGCGGCGACATCCGGAACCGTGACGAGGGGGTCGACGAGAAAGTGAGGTCAACGCAGGAATCTCAGAAAAATCCAATGAGACTTCGAGAGAAATCTCTATCCATGTCGTCGGAGATGTCATATTGGGTCTCGGGGAACGATTGTCAGTCGTTGGAAGTGACTGAATTGCACCCAAGGGACAACTCTAGGTTGTCGGGGAAGTCTGTGGATTCACAGATTCCGGTGAAGGCGGTGATGGGGTGGACTGCAAGCCAGCCCAGGCGGCGGCTGAATCAGGAAGAAGAATACGCCAAAATGGTGCCATTTCAGACCTTAGGGTTTGGAATAGGAGTGGCTGGCTCCTTGACTCGGCTCATGCTGCGCGGCAAGGAGGCTGCAGGCCGCGCTCACTTACGCTTTAGGGTTTGATAACGTATTGTGTGGCCTATATTTAGGGAGAGGGAAGAAAGAGAGAAGAGGAGAAAATCGACAGAGAGAAGAGAGGAGAGAAAAAAGAGGCTTGAAGAATTTTGTAAGTGATATTTCTCATGCGTGCGCTATTTATGAAGTAAGCATGATGAACACTTACGCATAAGTAAGAAAGCCTAAATCTTCTAGATAAAATAGGAATCCACAATACGATTTCTTAAATTCAAATCAGCGTATGTCTTTATAGTTATGTTCTGACATATTGAATATTATATATGCAAGTTATTAGGTAAAAATTTGGCTAATATAATATGGACCATGCCAATACAATGTATTCTTATGTATTTTAGACAAACAATTAAGACGAAGTTAATAATTAAATTGTAATTTGAAAAAGTTTGTATGTAAGAGATGAGAGTGGGCATGTAATTGTTCTCCCGAACCATCATTATGTCATGCCATATTACCACCACATCTACTTACAAAGAGATCGATATACTTCTTTTTCTTAGTTTTTCAAAATCATGTGGAACTCAAGCATCAATGATTCAATGAAGAAAACAGCTTGAATAATATGGTTGATATTTTCTTTCGTTCAATTGAAGATGGTTTAATTAAAATGATAAGTTGGTTAAAATGCTTAATAAGATTGGAAGTGGTTATTTTCTTACTGTTATGGCATATCATGTTCAAGTATAAACCTATAATCTTCGATAATTATTTCTAATATTAATGCAGACTTAGGGGTTTATTCAAATGAGATTTTGAAGAATTTAAAAATTATTATAAATGTATGAAGTTTAATGGAGTTTCAAAAGACTCCATGTAAATTTTAAGTGGGTCGTTCAAAATCTTAGAAGGCGACTGATTTTCCTAAATCGTATAAAACACTATAAAATCCATCAAAATCCTTCCTTTTTAAAAATACTTTAAAGAAATCAAATCATAATTGAATACACATGGAGTTTTATGAACTACTTTAAAATCATGAATAAATACACCCCAATTTCTGCGAGTTTTATAAACTTCTTTAAGATCTTAATTGAATACCTATGGACTTTCATGGATTCATTTTAAACCTTGATTTTTATAGTAAAATACGATAAGCATTTCATTTAAAATCTTGATTGAACCCCATGATTTGTAAACTCTTTTAAAATCCTTTAAACTCCTAATTGAATACAATTATCTTAATTATTTTGCCAAATAAATTTCAATATTTAATGCTCATACATTGCATTTTATCCTATCTTGATTTTTTTTCTTAATTAAAATAAATCCTAGCTAGATTTTATACCTAATTGGTTGTTACATAACATTTTATGTTGAATTTTATATGGAAAGTTTTATTATGTAGTATTTTTTGGCACTTCTATTTCACTTAAAAATATTCAATGATTTTTACCTACCCCCATAATAGGTAAGAAGATATTTGTTGACCCTTTGGAATTACCATAAGCGGTGAAGAATAATAAAGTTATGAGTTAGGAATAAGTCAACGGTTCCATTAACCTAAATATAAAAATAAAACAAATTTAAGAAAAATTCATTAGTGGAAAGTACAGCCAAGCCATGAGATTAAACATATTCACGCGTCAAAGCGCGCACATAAAGTAATATGCATGCACAATGCTATACTCTTTCTTATACTTGTGTTATTCTCTTTCCATTATATCTCTACTAACTTAATTGAAAATATCGTTCTTGTTTTTAAAGCCTTTTGACACATTTCACACAATACGATTTGTGACTTTTCTCTAGCAATGTGTTCCTTAGAACTTGAAACTCCAAGTACCTCACACACACACACACACATAAAATTATAATTCTGACCTTATGATTTTCCTGTTTAGCAAGTATGACATGGTTTTGTGACCTGGTGACCAATCATTGTGTATTTGAGACTTGAACTGACCAATCGAAGGTTGCCACGTGTAAGTTAGTTATTTGGCAATGCTCAAAGGAGAGAAAATTGCTTGACATACACACCCACATTATAAATAGGTTATGATGTTGGAGGTGATTGTCATTCAAAACCTCATGTTTGGTGTTTTCTTGTTTGCCTTTGTTATGAATAGAGAATGAGGGAAAACCAAAGCATTATTCTCTTCTTGTATAGGAAGAGACACATACAAAAATATGATTTGGTTCATATTATGAATGAAAGACACTACATTGAATCATTGATTTACTAGACAATTAACAGTAAGATAACATGATACTTCTCTAATTTTTTTTGTTCATACAGAAATATGTATTACATATGTTTATTTGATGTATGATTAAGTGAATTTTTGTTTGCAGAATGATGCTTTTTCAAGTCCTACGAACATCAAATCTCCACAACATGGAGTTTCATGTAGGTTGTTTGAAAGGTATTGACGATTCAATTTTCCCTCTCATTTGTTTATTTATTATCTAATTTTATTGTTGTTGTTTGGATGGATCTACGTTATATATTTCAAGTTTTTTGTGTCTATGATTTTTTGCACCAATTGTTAAATTAGGTTTATCATTTTTTTTTTCCAGCTTTCAACAAAGGCATTGAGTCTAAAGTTGGCCAATATTGAAGAAAACATTGAGGTCTCTAGCAGGCCAAGAAAGCATAAAACATTGAGGTCTCAAAGCAGATACTAGAAAGCATTTGAAGTCTCAAACGGTCAGATTTAGGGGTTTGGTGTCAACAAATATGTAGTTGTGCGATTTCAAGGATGTTGTGTTGGTCATATTCTTTCAAGTTTGTATTCACTACATAAATGAGAGCAAGAAATCAATTGTTGTCAAATCAATGATTTACCAGATGTATATGTAATTTTTATAATTTGTAATCAAATTGACATTTTGCGACATAAACGATGGTCTCTAATTATTATTTATTATTTATGTTTATTCATCTTGTTTGGTACTTGAATTAGATGTATTGGTAGTTTATTGATAGAATGGAGTGGTCAAATTTTCTTTGCGATTTGTTGAAGGGTCAACCAAACAATTGATGGAATTATTGTTTTTCCTTATCTGAACTTTGTATTTTTTGAAAAGTAAAGTATACAAATGAGTCTCATATATCATGGTGGTGTTGGTCTGCTGCAAACAATTGAATATTGGAGAAATTACTTTTCACCAAATTGTTTCTCACTCATGTCACATTTGTTTGATCGGGATACGAGAACAAATAAGAGAAGATTTGGACTCGATACCTCATATGTAAGAGTAAATACTTTCAACTAGTTGAGCTACAAGATTCTCGCTGCCTTGCGTTAGTTAGATGGACTGATGGAGCATAAATAACGCTCTCTCCCATATTTCTATTCATCCTGTCAATGGAAATGATTCCGATCAAATTATTAAATTTGTTTCCTTTCCATGCTTACTAAAAATTCCTATCTTTGATAGATGAATGAGAATTAATTCTCATTCCAAACTAGGTACCTGTTATGGAAATATAGTGGTGCGGGTACCCAGTTGCCCAGCTAGTTTGGGAAAAATCTCTTTCTTCTCCTTTTTCCCCCGACTTCTCTTTCTTTTTCCCTCACTTTTCTTTTCTTATGCTCTCTTTCTTCTCTTTGTAAGAAAACTTCACTGTGCACACAGTGGCCACACAAAATCCGTCGAACCGAGCCAAACCACTACCACCATCTTGTTCGTTGTAACTCACTGAGTTCAACGATGCAAGCCGATCGCCTAAATTCTTTGCCGTTTGGCTGGAATCGCACACGGAAGAACCGGACGTTTCTGGCGAGTTTTGCAAAAATATCGACCTAGGTGAGGTTCCTAACCACCACCTTTGGTTTCCTCGTGTTGAGTAGATAGATTTTCATACTAAGATCGTGTTATGTGGTTGTGTTTTGAGGTAAATTGGACTTCGTTCGTAAATCGAGGTTTTCCGGCCAATTTTCAGCCATTTCCGACCAGTTTTTGGACTCCAAATAGGTAAAATCGTGCTCTCCTTCTCATTAGCTTCATTTTGACCAAGGTTCTAAAAAACGCTAGGCGCTATTTGGGCGGTGAACAGAGGCCTAGGCGGATTTAAGTAAATTTATTAATATCATATAAATAAGTGCATATTTACACTTTAAAATAAAAATGAAAAACTATACTTATATAGATTTTGGAGAGATAAACAGCACAGGAGTATACAAATTTTGCTCTGTTTTCCAAATTAACAAAATCACAACATCACAATCACTGAATCACATCACTCAAGCTTCACAGAATCACAAGTTCTCATTAACGATTAAAAAAAACAAAAAACACACACCTCCCTGCAAGCCACAGCTCCCAGTCTCTGCGATGCAGCTCCCTGCAACTGCAGCTCCCTGCAACTGCAACTCCCTGCGATAGTGCGATGCAACTCCCTGCAACTCCTAGCAAGCCACTCCCAGCAAGGCAGCAACTCCCAACAACTCCCTGCAAGCCACGACCAGCAAGCTCCCTTACGAATCTCGTCCCTATATTCTTTGCTTTATAGGCCACCTATCTGGATTCGAAGATAGACTGAATTACCGCCCATGGATCCTGCGCGCTTGAGAATGGGGCTTGTTTCCAGTTTCCTGTTGACACTGAAAAGCGGCTCAGTTGAGTGGCAAACCTGCTAAGAGGGCCACGAGGCACGAAGTCGACTTAAACTTGATGATCACACCGAACCCAGGAGAGAAGGGGAAGAAGAGGCACGGGAGATGGGGAGAAAAATTGGGAATTAGGGATTTGAGGATTTCTAATTTAGAACACAGAAAACTATGAATTAAAAAAAAAAAAAAAAAAAGGCAGCACCGCCCAACCCCGCCTAGGACAGCACCTAGCCCCGCCTAAGCGCTCGCCTAGCAGATAACCAATTTTTAGAGCGATTGCCATAAAATCTCCTTGGTTCTCATCCACCTATCGCCTAGGCCGATTTTTAGAACAATGATTTTGACATGTGGAACGTGTAAAATGGTTGAGAAATGAAGAAGTTAGGAATTTTAGAAAATTTTCCCAGTTTTTCGGCGAGTTGGTCGTCGGCCTGAAAAAGTTGCAGTGGCGATCGGTGACGTCAGCAGTGACGTCATCGCTGACGTCAGCAACCGGTCAAGACCGAAGAATATTCCTTTTAACGCCGTTAGGAATATTCCGTTAGATCTAACGGAGATGCTGAAATATTCTGTTAGATCTAACGACGTCAGTTGACGTTGTTAGTTTGATCGGCTCAGGTTGGTCGCGCATGCGGAGCGCGTGAGCTGAGGCATGCCCGTGCGTGAGGGTGCGTGGGAGCAATTTTTCAAATTCCGTCAATTCGAGGCGACTCGTGACGACGCGTACTATCTCTGGGCACTACGTATGGTATTTTTCGGAGTGTTTTGGACCTCTGTGTTAAGCAAACCAAGGGGAAAATGTCGTTTATTAATTTAATTAGTAACCTTTATGAGTTTGATCATTACTATAGTGATATCTCATATAGGTGAGACTTACCACGAGGAGTACATGGGTCAGGCAAGGCAAGGCGGCTACGACCCAACGACATATCAGTGAGTGAACTTTGTTTTGAGAAACTAGTATTATTTATATTATTTCTCACTATGATTTAATGACATATTTTCTATCATGCCATGCTTTTACTTATGATTTCATGACTTATTTTCACTGGTGTCTTGTACTCGTCCGGGCCAAGACCAGCCTTCACGTGTATGTTTACACCGCACCGTTATGCTCACTTTCGATCCATTGTAGTTGTCAGCCTGTACTAGTCTGCATTAGGCAACTAGGACTTGTATATGATGCGCTTATCGCCAGGTTCATGTGATCGTAGTACCGAGCATATATTTATTACACCTAGTCTGTTCCATGTAACTACTTTCTACATGAGTTTGTGTGTCTACATATGTCGATGAGCATATCATATTATATATTTCTATGTTGTTGAGCATGATTTATGTTGAGGAGATTTTGGTATTTACTTATACCTTTGGCCTTGTTGCCTTTATACTGTTTTGACGACAAATATTATATTATGTTGAGATAAATGTGTTTATCTATAACCTTGAAAAACAAAGGTTTTAGAAATGTTTATTTTTGCCCACTCACACCTTCTGTTTTGCGCCCCTTTAGAACGTAGCTGGATTAGTGGTGAGCGCGACCACTCTGGTGTTTACAACTTCTGCACCAGATAAATGTAGGATTTCTTCCTCCTACTAGTATGCTTTATCCATCATGTTCAGGATGGGAATAATTCGTACTTTCTTTACTGTATTTTATCTATGTTCTGAATATCTCATGCTTTGTATTAAGGGTCTACCTGTACTTCTGCGTACTCTGCTGCATGATTTTAATAATTTCAGACTTTGGTTTTATTTTATTCAGAAATTCCACTTAGTCTTCATGACATGGCTTTTGTCACCCTCCGAGGTGTCGGCCAGCATGCCTCGATCTCGGTACTCTTCGGGATATCCAGGTCAGGGTGTGTCAGATTTGTATCAAAGTATATGTTTAGACAGTCTTGCATTTGTCACACTTGTGATGTTAAACACTAATAATTCCTGATCTTTTCTATGTCAGAACTATGCCACCTCGACGAGCACCCGTTCGCACATCAGGTGAATCCAGTACACTTGACATGTCTGCTTTTAATCTCGGGTAGTTTAGTGAGGCTATTGCTGATGCCTTTCGGACAGTTATTCGTCCTCCTCAGAAAAATAATTTGGAGCTCGCTTCTAATTTGCGAGTAAAACCATTTCTTGGTCCAAGGACTCCGGAAGAAGCTGAGGCTTAGCTTGAGTGACACACCCCGCCCTCGAAACCCACGTGGACACCGAGTTTGGGGCGTGCTGGCCAACACTCGTAAGTGACGAAGCCATTTTATGCAAGAGAACACTTAATTTATGTAATTTAAACCGTTAATTAATTTGCGGAAATCATTACAAATGTGCACAAGGTTTAAAGCGTATCTAATATAAAGCAACAGAAATAAAATATAGGGTCAAGCTCCTAAAACTTCTATCCATAACAGGGATGGATATTATTAAAGAAACTGAATGAAAGATAAATCCCTACATTGTCGGGAAGAAATCAGAGCTGCCAATCAAATGCCTCGATTTCACCAGATGTACCGCTATTAAGTCCTGAAGGGGGCGCAAAAACAAAAGGTGTGAGTGGACGAAAAATAAAGTTTTCTAAACCCTTTTCTCTTTTCAACATAATAACCCCTGTTTGAAATTCAGTATAGGTGTAAAATCATACTACCGTAGTATATGTCAAATCATACTATATATATATATAGCTGGAAGTAAACCTCAAAGTACAATCCGTTAAGAACCGTTTATATTTCCAAAAGTCATACCACAATAGATATCAATAAGTATAATAAAGAAAACCAACACAGAGTATATGTGCAATCACCCATGTACGTGTTGAGGAACCTCATCCCAATCCCCGTACAAGCACTTTACGTTACCAATCCATTTGTACTCCTAGTACCACACACATGTAAGCACTTGCGCAATAGCGTGTCACACCCGAGTCCTTACGTTGTGGGGCCTTCCCCCAAAAATAAACATAAACGTAAGACAAGCTTGTGCTAAGGTATTTACCGGACAATACCCCTGGAGTACAGTGCGTGTGACCCAAACATGTGAGACTTGTCCTACGGCCGTGAGACGGTACTACAACGTAGTGAAAGCATACCAAGTGTGTTTGAAAATATACATATATAGATCATGTGTATAAATAAAGAATATCTTATACTTCATAATTTCATAATTACTCGAACATTGCATAAATAAATATACTCATTAAAATCAAATATTAAATATCCAAGTATTTATGCATAACCGAAATCATAATCTAAAACCATTTCATAATATATATTCATGCATCAAAATCGACTAAAATCATTTGATAAATCAAAACCATAATTATTTCAAAGCATAAAAACCATTTATTAAAACAAAAGTCCACTCACAGGTACTCGGGAGTATAATCCTCCCCGGTGTTGCGTTCCTCGAAGCACTTAGTCATAGGATTACCTATTTAATATTAGAGAATAATATTATAAACATCCCCTAAATAAATAAATATAACCCTTTTATAAAAAGAATCTAAAAATAACATTATTTTAGGTAAAAACGGGCTCGAAAAATGATTTCCCGGACCCGAAAACCTTCCCGCCGCCGTGGACCGCCTCCAGCGCCGCCGTGCTCCGTCGGACGGGCCGGGGGGAGTTGCCACGCACCGGAACGCGCATCCACGCGCTGGCAAGCGCCTGCTGACGTCATCGCCGTTAAAGTCAACGACGTTAGTCAAAGTTAACGGAATATACCTTTTCTGACAGAATATACGTACTGATGCAGTCAGGAATATTCCGTTACCGTGACAGAATATTCCGTCTCCTTCAACCTCTCGCCGGTCGCCGGAGCCGTCGGCTGCCGTTTGGTTCGCCGGAATTTGAAAAAAAATTTCGAAATTGTCCAAAACTTCAAAATTTTCATATCTTCTCCATTCCTTAGCCAAATTCGACGATCCATATATCAAAATGAAGGTATTGAAGAGTAGAATATTTTCATACCAAATTGGGGCCGGAAAAATGGTCGGAGATGGCCTGAAATTGGTCGGAAAGCTTCAGACAAACCCTAAATCCGTTCTACTCCAAAACTGCACCAAAATTCACGTTCTTTATATGGAATTGAACCTACTCAATGTGATAAAACCAATGGGAATGGTTTCGAGGCTTACCTAGGATGGGATTGTACGAAAGCTCGATTGACAGTTTATCGTTTCCGTTCCGATATCAGTTTGGTCGATTTGGTTCGAGTTTGAGGATTCTGAAATCACAGTCTCGTCAAGAATGACGAGACGATCGTAATGGATATGATTTCGTGTGGTGGTTTGATGGTTTTGTGCTTTAACCAAAATCTAGGGTTTCGATGTACGGTTTTGTGAGGTTGGCCAAGAAGGAGAGAGAGAGAGAAAGGAATAGCTGCACAGCAGCCAGCCCAAAGCCCAAAAACCCTAGTTTAACCTACGGGTGTGAAAATTACTAAAATTCCCCTAAATTTTAAAGTTCCGTAAAACGTTCGTTTTAACTCCAAATTGAGTTCCGCTTACGTCCATGTGTTCGTATTGACAAGTACTACTTGAATATGTAAAGAAAATAATTTCCACATATCGTTTTGAAAAAGTCAACACAAGTCAACATTTGTGCACTAGGGGTATTTTGGTAATTTTACAAGAAATTTTGGGACGGGTTGTAACATTGAGCATGTGGAGAAAACTTTTCGTGCTATGCAAAGGCAGGGAAACTTTCAAGTTGAGCAGTGGGTCCCTACAACAGTGTGGTTTCTACAGAGTCAAGCACATTCTTGGTGGATGTATGAGGTAAACCAGATCCCTCATAATCTACATAAGGATTAGAGCACTTTTAAGCAACGGTTTGAGCACAAGTACTGACCTCCTGAGTATTGGGCAAGAAAAAGAGATAAGTTCATGAGCTTGAAACAGAAGACGATGTCAGTTGCTGAGTACCATCGAAAATTTACCGACTTGTCCCGTTATTGTCTTGCTATTGCAGCCAGTCCGACTGAGATGCTTCATCAGTTTAAAAAGGGAACTCGTAAGAGACTTCGTTCCTTGGCAGCTTCTGAGGTATGTGCTACTTACCAGCAGTTCTATGAGGCCTTATTACGTATCGATGATTCCGAGAACACTCCAGATGATGATGTTGAGAATGAGGTGTTAGTAATAAGAAACAGAACTACAGGGGACAATCATCTTTTGGTCCAAGGAAAAGTCAGTCGTTTAAGAGGAGAGGTTACAGTTCTAGATCTTCTAGTGGGGGTTCTAGCTCTGGTATTCCCTGCTCTGGTGGTAGACCAACTACAGTTCTCGTTTCCACACTCAGAGCAGTTCGCGTAATTCTAGTGCTCAGTTTTGCCACAAGTGCAACACTCGTCACTTCGGCGAGTGTAAACAGGGAAACAAGGGTTGCTACACTTGTGGACAGCTGGGACACAGAGCTAGTCAGTGTCCTAACGGTTAGCAACGCCAGCTCACTGGTAACATCCCTCAACAGCAGAACTTACTTATGGGACCAGGTCACTATCAGCAGCCTGGGTACGGATGTACTATTCACTATTAGGGCGATGCCACTCCGTATCCTGGTGGTGTGTATCAGCATCCGTTTCGTGTTACACCGTACCCGGGTGGTGTTCCACAGTTTTAGGGAGGTTATCTGCAGTATCAGGGTAGCGGTACTCAGTGGTATGGTGGCAGACATTATCATACTGCAGATAGTGCGGTAGGCAGTGGAGGTGGAGTTAGGCAGGCTGGTCGAGGCAACCAGGGATGTACAAACTAGGGCCGAGGAAATCAGAATCAGGGTAACATGGGAGGTCGCATAAGAGGCCAATAGGCTCACGGTCGTGTCAACAGCATCACTCAGTAGGATGTACAGAATAATCCCGACTTGATCATGGGTACGTTCAATATTCTTGGTCACTTTGCTAAAGTCTTGATTGATCCGGATGCCACCCACTCGGTCATATCACCTTTGTTTGATCAAATGAATCAACCATACCCTACTTCTATCGGGTATGATATGGGAATTGCAATGCCAAGAGGCGAAATCTGTTTAGTTCAGTGGGAGTACAAGGAATTACAATGAAGTGATGCCAGTCAATCTAATTCCTTTGGATATCGCGGATTTCGATGTGATTTTGGGAATGAATTGGCTACATCAGAACTTTGCTTTGGTAAACTGTAGACAAAAGGTGGTTACTTTTCTGCGACCTGGCAGACCCACTGTGACTTTCACCGGCAAACGCAGTGGCTTGAAACACGGATTAATTTCTGCTATGAGGGCAAAGAGGATGTTGAGAAAAGGTTGTCAGGGTTACTTAGCTCATGTAGTGGTGAAAGAGGATGTTCCTGCACGGGTTGAGGATGTGCCAGTAGTGAGACAGTTCCCAAATATTTTTCCTGAAGATTTACCTGGCTTACCACAGGCTAGAGAAATGGAATTCACCATCGATCTACTCCCAGGTACTGATCCTATATCTTTTGCACCTTACCGCATGGCTCCGATGGAGTTGCGAGAATTAAAAATTCAGTTACAAGAACTTGTAGACAAGGGTTTTATTCAGCCTAGTACTTCACCTTGGGGACCTCTGGTTTTGTTTGTAAAGAAGAAGGATGGAACTTTGAGGCTATGCATTGACTACAGACAGTTGAACCGAGTGACGGTTAAAAACCGTTATCCTTTACCTCATATTGATGACCTCTTCGATCAGCTCTGTGGTGCTAGATTTTTTTCTAAAATTGATCTGAGGTCTGGTTATTATTAGCTGAAGATCATGGGCGATGATGTTACAAAGACGGCGTTCAAGATTCGTTATGGTCATTATGAGTTTCTTGTGATGCCATTCGCTTTCATAGACATGATGAACCGGGTATTTCGTCCTTATCTTGATAAATTTGTGATAGTCTTTATTGACAATATTCTGGTATATTCTAAGTCCGAGGCTGAGCATGCTAAACACCTATGCTTAGTCTTGAAGAGGTTGAGGGAGAATCAACTTTATGCCAAATTCAGTAAATTTCAGTTCTAGTTGAATCGGGTGTCTTTCTTGGGGCACATGATTTCAGCTGAAGGTATTCTAGTTGATCCTCAAAAAATTTCTGCAGTTGAAAAGTGGGAGCGTCCACAGACTGTTACGGAGATACAAAGTTTTCTTGGTCTTGCCGGCTATTATAGGTGCTTTGTGAATGACTTCTCGACTATAGCTTTACCTCACACAAGGTTGACCAGGAAAGAAGTAAGGTTTGAGTGGGATGATGATTGTGAACAGAGTTTCCAGCAGTTACAGTATTGTCTCACTCATGCACCTGTCTTAACACTTCCCGATGACAGTGGTAATTTTGAGGTTTACAGTGATGCTTCACTGAATGATCTGGGTTGTGTGTTGATGCAGCATAAACGGGTAATTGCGTATGCTTCTCGATAGTTGAAGCCACATGAGATGAATTATCCCACACATGATCTGGAGCTAGCAGCTATTGTGTTTGCCTTGAAAATTTAGCGGCATTATCTCTATGGAGAAACATGCCGAATCTTTATCAATCACATGAGTCTCAAGTATCTTCCTACCCAGAAGGATCTTAATCTAAGACAACGGAGATGGATGGAGTTGATCAGTGACTACGACTGCACCATCGAATACTATCCCGGTCATGCTAATGTAGTTGCAGATGCCCTTAGCAGGAAATCTCATGGTCGACTTAATGCTCTCTATGCTTGTCATATTCCGCTTTTGTCAGATCTCAGGAGTACAGGAGCAGTCTTGGGTTATGATCACACAGGAGCTCTGTTATCTAGTTTTCAGGTCAAACCAGTTCTTGTGGATCATATTCGTGATGCTCAGTCGAATGATCCAGAGTGATTGGAACTAATGCAGGCAGTGTTGAACGGAAAAAAGGGGTGACCTAAGAGTAAGGAATAAGGATGGATTGCTGATGTAGGGTGATCGCATGTTTGTGCCTAATGTGGAGGAGTTGTGATGCAAGATATATAAGCACACAAATTAAACCCTCTTGTGACAATTGTAGTAAAGTATGTAAGTAGGGATCGTTCTGGACCGGGGATTAGGAGGGATTGCTAAAACACTTGAAACTGACTCAAAAACGTAAAACAAAGTTTAAAACACTAAACTAGACTCAAAGAATGCAAAACTAAACTCTAAAACACTAAAATAACTCAAAAGACTCAAAACAGCACAAAACAAGCTAAAAGACTCAAATTTGCCACTAAGAGTGAATTTGGACGAAAATAGGTTTTGACTTGGTTCAAAACACTTAAAAACACCAATTAAATCAGTTTCTAACTAATATGACTCAACAAAGTAAAGGGGGATTTAGTTTTGACGAATTTGCAAACAAAACAAACAGATTGTAAACTAAACAGATTTAAGACGAAATTGGGTAAAACTATGGATGATAGGCTAGCTAGGAGGTTCTTCTCCACACATGACGCACTTGCAAACAGAACGATTTCCAATTGCTTTTCAATAAACCATGAATTCTCAACACCCCAGATTAATTAGGTACGCTTAAATTAACCCTCAGATTTTCCTTATGTCATTGAATTGGATGGAAATAGCGCACCGCAATCAAATTATTCTTCAAAAGTTCCCTACATGAAAGCGCATAATAGAGATACAATCAAAGATCATTACGTTTCATGAAAATCATAAGTATTGACGAGGCACTCGTAACTATGAAAGCGCATGATACTTATGCCAAGAATTTACTTAACACGATTGTAACTAGCAACCTTTACTACTTGTGAATATAAGTTCATAGCGATTAGGTGAAATTCCTTTATATCCTAGCATCATATTTATGCATGTAAATTAAGCGTGCACTCTCAACCAACACACACAAATCAATTTTAATTCAAACTGATAAGTAAGTTGAATTCACAACCTATGAACCACAATTGGAAGTAATCAAATCATATTGCAAGCATGAACATGGTTTCGAATTCCCCCTAGCTAAGAGGGGTTTAGTTCCTCATAATCGCAAAGCAAAGATAAACAAATTTATTCATTGAAAACACAAGAAAGAAAACACCTAAACGCTCCAGCGATCCAAACTAAACAGCAAGCACGTCCACGAACTTTCCTCCTTCCTCTTTGTTGCGACACAAGGCTTGGGATCAGGTTCTGGGTGGTATTTGTATAGAGGAATGGATGGAAGATGGTATGGTGGTGTTTAGGATGGGTGGGGGGGGTGCGGCAAAGTCAGAAATTATGGAAGAATGGTGGACATGGCTGCGGCAGGATATGTAAAGATGGTCAGCAACTGTGAAGATTATGAATGGATGTGCAGAATGGTGCCTGAATCCCCTAAGGTGCGGCTAAGGCTTGGTATTTAAAGGCTTTAGGGTAAATCAAACCCTAACTTATTTTTGATAACAGAAATAAAGTCAAAATACTCCTAGAATAGGAAAACAAAATCAGAATCCAAGGGAAAAGCTAAGATATTCAGCAAAGGGAAAGAAAATAAAGGGAAAGGGATTTTCCTATGTGGCAAGGAAAGAGAATCAGATTTCCTTGCTGATTTGGGTCCTAAATTGTGTTTACTTGTGCGGCAAGGAAGGGTAAGTGATGAGGAAGGTGCGGCATTGGTTGCCTCCCAATCCGACTAGGACTCTTTTTCCTGTTTCGACCTTCCGTTACTAAACAGAGATAATTCGTCCTGAGGAAACTAGACATCCAGAGCTTTCCAACCATATATCGCACGACACATAATTTGTCCTGAGGAGATCTGGGTGCTCTGTCGAAGTTGGCAGTTATGCATAGCATAATCCCATATTCACTCGGATTCCACTTTCTTGCAATCTGCTTGTCTTCCGAACTTCTATCATCACTCTTTAGCACATTCCTAGCCAAATATGAACTTCAAACACGTCCAGCCATCATGCTCCAAACATGTGCTATCCATTCCAAGCCCAACTTTGCTCCAAAATGCACCTTTATGCATACTTCATCCTTAGAACATGAAATTGCATGAAAATAACTTAAAACACTATAATAAACAGAAACAAGCTCAATAAATGCAAGGAAAGAAGCTAACAAAGTTGCATAAATATGCTCCTATCAAGTTGAAAAAGGAGATTTTTAATGAGGCACACATTTTCGCTTATGCTATGCATCCTGGCAATACTAAGATGTACCACATTATTCGACCTTTCTACTATTGGTCAGGTATGAAAAGAGAAATTGCCGAGTATGTGAGTCGATGCTTGATTTGTCAGCAGGTCAAAGCAGAGAGAAAGAAACCGTTTGGATTGTTACAGTCACTTCCTATACCCGAATGGAAATGGGAAAAATATCACCATGGACTTTGTGTATAAACTACCGTATACACAGGATGGCTATGATGGTATTTGGGTGATTGTCGATCGACTCACCAAGTCAGCACACTTTCTACCAGTTCGCGATCGTTTGGCTCGACTTTTCATCACTGGGATTGTCAAGTATCGTGGTGTTTCGGTTAGTATCATTTCTGATTGTGATCCCAGATTTATTTCTAAATTCTGGAAAGCATTTCAAAAAGCCTTGGGTTCACAACTACTCTACAGCACTGCATAACATCCTCAGACGGACGGACAGTCTGAAAGAATTATTCAGACCCTCGAGGATATGTTGAGGTCCTCAGTCCTTCAATTCAGAGACAAGTGGCATGATCACCTACCTTTAATGGAGTTTGCTTACAACAACAGTTATCACTCGAGTATTGGTATGCCACCATTCGAGGCGTTGTACGGTAAACCGTGTCGAACCCCGTTATGTTGGTCAGAAGTCAGCGAGAGAGTTTTAGTAGGTTTGGAGTTGGTGGACGAGACAACTCAAAACATTCAGTTAATCAAAAAGAGTTGAAAACTACACAGGACCGACAAAAGAGAATTGCAGACGGACATTCTACTGATAGGGTTTATGCAGTTGGTGATTGGGTATTCTTGAAGCTGTCACCGTGGAGATGTGTAGTACGTTTTGGGTAGAGAGGAAAATTAAGTCATCGCTATATTGGTCTGTATCAAATCATTGAACGAATTGGTGAGGTTGCTTACCAACTTGGTTTACCTCCAGAGCTTTCGAGGGTACACAATGTCTTCCATGTCTTTATGCTTCAAAGATATGTTTCTGATCCGACTCATGTGATCCGACCTCAGCCTTTGGAAATCCATTCGAATCTGACTTATGATGAGGTACCTGTTACGATTCTCGATTGGAAGGAGAAAGATCTACAGAACAAAACTGTTAGATTAGTAAAAGTCTTGTGCACAAATCACGCAATTGAGGAAGCTACTTGGGAGACGGAGGATCGTATAAGAGATCTTTATCCGTATTTATTCTTTGACTATACTTATGTGTAATGTAGAAATTTCGGGGACAAAATTTTCTTAAGGGGGTATGTTGTGACTACCTGTCCCTAATTTTATTGTATTTTATTTCCTGAACATGTAATTTTATCAAAATGCCCTTGAACGGGTTGAGTGGAAGTCCTACGTGGACGTTTAAATATTATTTTCTGTGCCCTTGAACGGGTTGAGTGGTGCGGGTACCCAGTTGCCTAGCTAGTTTGGAAAAAATCTCTTTCTTCTCCTTTTTCCCCCGACTTCTCTTTCTTTTTCCCTCACTTTTCTTTTCTTCTGCTCTCTTTCTTCTCCCCGTAAGAAACCTTCACTGTGCACACAGTGGCCACACAAAATTTGTCGAACCGAGCCAAACCACTACCACGATCATGTTCGTTGGAACTCACTGAATTCAACGGTGCAAGCCGATCGCCCAAATTCTTTACCGTTTGGCGGGAATCGCACACGGAAGAACCAGACTTTCCAGCAAGTTTCGGTGGCGAACGGCGGCAAGAAAAAGCTGCAGCGGTGACCGGTCGGACCGGGCGGTGTCATCAACAACCAGTCCAGAGCGAAGAATATTCCTTTTAACGCCGTTAGGAATATTCTGTTAGATCTAACGGAGATGCTGGAATATTTCGTTAGATCTAACGGCGTTAGTTGACGCCGTTAGTTTGACCAGCTCAGGTTGACCGCGCGTGCGGCACGCGTGAGACGAGGTAGGCCTGCACGTGAGCTGTGCTTGTGGGCTCGTGGGAGCAGTTTTTCAAATTCCATCAATTCGAGGCTACTCGTGACGACGCGTGCTATCTCTGGGCACTACGTATAGTATTTTTTAAAGTGTTTTGGACCTCTGTGTTGAGCAAACCAAGGGAAAAATGTTGTTTATTAATTTAATTAGTAACCTTTATGAGTTTAATCATTACTATAGTGATATCTCATATAGGTGAGACTTACCACGAGGAGTACAGGGGTCAGGCAAAGCAAGGCGGCTACGACCCAATGACATATCAGTGAGTGGGCTTTGTTTTGAGAAACTAGTATTATTTATATTATTTCTCACTATGATTTCATGACTTATTTTCTATCATGCCATGCTTTTACTTATGAGTTAAGTATAAAGAAATTATAGTATGTTGAGACTTGCGAAACTGTATGGCATGATCATGTGTATATTATCTGATAATCATACATGCATTCACCGATGTCTTGTACTTGTCCGAGCCAGGACCAGCCTTCACGTGCATGTTCACACCGCACCGTTATGCTCACTTTGGATCCATTGTAGCTGTCAGCCTGTACTAGGCTGCATTAGGCATCTAGGACTTGTATGTGACGCGCTTAGCGCCAGCTTCACGTGATCGTAGTACCGAGCATATATTTATTACACCCGGCCTGTTCCATGTAGCTACTTTCTGCATGGGCTTGTGTGTCTGCATATGTCGATGAGCATATCATATTATATATTTCTATGTTGTTGAGCATGATTTATGTTGAGGAGATTTTGGTATTTACTTATACCTTTGGCCTTGTTGCCTTTATACTGTTTTGACGACGAATATTATATTATGTTGAGATAAATGTGTTTATCTATAACCTTGAAAGTTTTCATACTATATGTAGTATGATTTTGGGAATTTTATACAGGAATTTTCAAAGAAGGGTTACTATGTTGTGAAAAACAAAGGTTTTAGAAATATTTATTTTTGCCCACTCACACCTTCTGTTTTGCGCCCCTCCAGGACGTAGTAGCTGGATTAGTGGTGAGCGCGACCACTCTGGTGTTTACGACTTCTGCACCAGATAAATGTAGGATTTCTTCCTCCAACTAGTATGCTTTATCCATCATGTTCAGGATGGGAATAATTCGTACTTTCCTTACTGTATTTTATCAATGTTCTGAATATCTCATGCTTTGTATTAAGGGTTCTACCCGTACTTCTGCGTACTCTGCTGCATGATTTTAATAATTCCAAACTTTGGTTTTATTTTATTTAGAAATTCCACTTAGTCTTCATGACATGGCTTTCGTCACCCTCCGGGGTGTGGGCCATCATGCCTCGATCTCGGTACCCTTCGGGATATCCGGGTCGGGGTGTGTCATCCATGCCTTCTAGTCCTCCATTTGATTCTCCCATTTTTCACAATCAGTGATAGTTCATGGAATTTTTTTCTTTTCAAACTTTTTGTTCATGATAAGGCGATATTTTAAATTATTCTAATTTACATAGAGGTTTTTTTTATTCAAACTTGAATCACACACAATCTCGACCAACTAACCCAATAAACATGTGCTTCATATGTTCAAAAACGCCTTTATTGAAAACGCATTAAAATTTCAATAAAAATGCACTTGAAATGCTTCTAAAAAAGCACATCTCAAAAAACCATATATCGGGAGCTTACAGCCAAAAGTAATTTAAGTATTTTTTTAACCCTGATCACTTTCAACTTGTTTAATAAAACATGGTGAAATGCGTTTTTTGGTGAACTAAAATTATTAGTAAGTTCCTAAAAAACAAATTTTCAAAAAGCAGGACACGTGCACAAATTTGAAGAACCAAGACAAAATATGAAAAATTGAAAATAACAAAACTCTCTCTACTAACAGTGTTTTAAAGTTTCGCGGCTATAACTTGCCTATACCCCCACTTCTTCTTCCACTTCTACTTCTTTCTTTTACTTCCAGTGCTGCTCAATTGCTCTCTCACTCAATCTCTCGGAACCTGATGCACCCCATTCATTCTGCAAACAATCCTTCAGAGGTGAATTTTCTTTTCCTTTTAATTTTAGATAATTTAAGAAATATATGTCCTTAAAATTTTCAAACAAAAAGAAGAAAAAAAAGTTGATAATATGTTTTCCATTGGAATTCAAATTTGGTGCACAAATACGATGGATTGATGACCCTAACATATTAGTACACGACTTAATTACTTTGCCAAATAAATTTTATTTTTAACGGGGGTGCTGAGAGTAAATATTAAGGGATGTATTGTATATAGAGTTTGATGGCTTTTCATAGAGTTATGAATACATGAATTTTAAGGGAGTTTACTTGACTTGTACAAAATCCATTTGGATTTTAATTAAATTGTACATGGAATCTAATAGAGTTTGCGAGACTTTTATCAAAGATTTTAATAGAATTTTGTGGATTGTCATAGACATTTTAATGACCAATTTATTAATATGCATTTTTATTTTTAAATTTTTATTATTTGAAATGGTGATTATGGCTATGACAAAGTGGTTGTATGAGGTGGTGGCTACAACAATGGTGATGGAAATGCCACGTGGTGATTATGGGCAACGCAGTGGTAGTTAATGTGTTGTCTTTAGTGGCGGAAATAATAATAGGGGTGGTGATTGTGGTGGTGGTGACATGCTATTGGGATGGCGGTCATGGTGATAGTCGAAGTGGCGTGGTGGTAGCAATGGTGATGATGCTCATGGCAATGACGGTGGTGGCCACGATAGTGATAATAGTTGCGGTAAGGGTAGGAAAATGGTCATGGTAAGGTAGTGGTGGCGACAAGATGGTGAAAGTGGTGGTAGTGATATTCATTGCATTAGGTGAGTGGTGAAGTATATCATTATAAGTGGGAGAAATGAAATTTATCAAAATCTTAAGGGGAGAGGTTGGATTTGCTATAACAAAAAACTTAAAAGTACTCAAAGTCCATCATAATTCATGAATTTTTAAAATCTTCAAAATCAATAAAATTTTGGATACACATAGATTTTCGTAAACTAAAAAAAAATCATAGTTGAATACCACAAGATTTTCATAGACATTTTAAAAGTCATAAAAAAATGTTTATTCAATACAGGGTGACTTTTGTTAACTCCTTAAAAATCTATTTTTTTTTCCAATCCTTAAAAATCTATATTGAATACACCTAGATTTGAGAGTCTATAAAAGTCTATCAAACTCTATATACAATGCACCCCCTTAAATGTTCATGCCTGCATTTTATCCTATCTCAAATTTTTTCTTGAAATAAAATCCTAGCACGATTTTGTACCTGATTGGTTATATGGAAAGTTTTATTAGGTAATATTTGGTTGCACTTTTATGTCACTTAAATATTCGATCATTTCTACCTACCCCAATAGTAGGTAACAAGATATTTTGTTGACCTCATTGGATTACCATACGCGGTCATGAATAATGAAGTTATGAGTCAAGAATAAATAAGTCAACGATTCCATTAACCTATATATAAAAATAAAATAAATTTAAGCAAAATTCATGAGCGGAAAGTACAGCCAAGCCATGAGATTAAACACATTCGCGCGTTAGAGCGCGCACGTAAAGTAATATGCATGCATAATGTTATACTTTTTCTTATACTTGTATTATACTCTTTCCATTTTATTTCACTAACTTAACAGAAAGTACCGTTGTTCTTGTTTTTTTAAACCTTCATTTCTTGACACATTTTACACAATATAATTTGCGACTTTTCTCTAGCAATGTGTTCCTTACAACTTGAAGCTCCAAGTACTCACACACACACACAATCATAATTTTGGCCTTATCATTTTCCTATTCAGCAAGTATGACATGGTTTTGTGATCTGGTCACCAATCATTGTTTATTTGAGGCATGAATTGACCAATTGAAGGTTACCATATGTAATTTAGTTTGTTGGAAATGCTCAAAGAAGAGAAAATTGATTGACATACACACACTCACATTATAAATAGGTTATGATGTTGGGGGTGACTGTCATTCAAAACCTCATGTTTGGTGTTCTCTTGTTTGCCCTTGTTATGAAGAGAACGAGGGAAAACCAAAGCATTTTCCTCTTGTATAGGAAGAGGCTTAGACAAAAATATGATTTGGTTTAGATTACGAATCAAAGACATTACATCGAATTATTGATTTACTAGATAATATTTTACAGTAAGATAGTATGATACTTCTCTAATATTTTTGTTTATACAGAAATACGTATTATATGTGTTTATTTGGTGTCTGATTTTGCTGATTTTTGTGTGCAGAAAGATGCATCTTCAAGTCCTACGAACACCAAGTCTCAACAACGTGGAGTATCATGTAGGTTGTTTGAAGGTATATATTGCTAATTTAATTTCCACTCTCATTCGATTATTTATTATCTAATTTTCTTTTTTATGTTTGGATTGATCTACCTTATATTATCAATAGGTTGTAGGCATATGCAGTTCAATCCATGGCTTCCAAGTTTTTTGTGTGTTTCGATTTTTTTAGGGTTCTTTAGATATAGGCCCTTGTAACTCTTGTTTTCCAAACTTAAACCCATCTATCTTTAAACATTCAAATAAAACCCAAAATTCAAACTTGTTGACATGTGGGAAAATAAGTAACCTATTATTACAAATTATTTACAACTTATGCCACAATACCCTAATTATGTTAATGAAGAAATTTAACATTTTAAAATTCAAATAGTAGGTGCACTATTTGTGGGAGTGAAAAACTGGATTCTTTCAAGAGTTGACTTCACAATTATAAATTTATGGTATATAAATAATTTACCTATACTTTTTATGTAAAATATAGTTAAATTAATTTTAATGAAATAACATATCTCTATTTTTGTACTAATTAATTTACCTATATATAAATTTATTTATGATTAGCACGTTATTTATTTTTGTAGGTAAATTATTTTGCATTTATTATTATTTTATATGCAAATAATTGACCTATATTTTTATGTAAAATACAAATTAATTTTGAACCAAATAACATTTCTTTATTTTGTAGGTAAATTATATTGCATGAATTTTTACATATATTAGGCATGTTTTTTTTTATTATATATATGTGTGTGTGTAAAATAATTTACCTACATTTATATGTAAAATATAATTTTCGTGACATTAATTAAGCATGTATTATTGCATATATTAGGCATGTTTTATTGTTATTATATATAAGGCAATGAATTTGTAACATTAGTTTTTTTTTTCTTCTTTTTTACTTTTTGGAAAGTCATTAATTTTCCCTTACTACCCGTATGGAATTAATTGTGTACATCAAACATTCAAATATGGGTATTTTAGGCATCCAAAAAATTTAAAATGTGTAAAGTCAAACATAATTAATGAATTTGCTTATGTGGAGTCTAGTCAATGGGTTATATTCGAGTAAAAAACTTATGTCGGGTTTTATATAGAGAAAATTAAATTTCAGGGGCTAAAGTCATACTCTTATATTTTTTTTATTTCTTCATATTTCTTGCATAACTTGGTGTAACTTTACATCTAACATAGTCTACTTTGCACTAATTTTTTAAAATTAGGTTTATTATTCTTTTGTTATCTGAATTCAACAAAGGCATTGAGTCTTAAATCACCCAACATTGAAGAAAGCATTGAGGTCTCAAAGCAGAAACTAGAACACATTGAAGTCTCAAGCGGCCAGATCTAGGGGTTTGGTGTCAACAAATATGTCGTCGTGCGATCTAAAACATGATGTGTTGGTGTCATATGCTTTCAAGTTTGTATTCACTAGCTAGATAAAATGAGAGCAAGAAATCAAGTGTTGTCAAATCAATGATTTACCATATGTTTATGTATTTTTATAATTTGTAATCAAATTGACATTTTGGGACATAAATGATGGTCTCTAATTATTATTTATTATTTATGTTTATTCATCTTGTTTGGTACTTGAATTAGATGTATTGGTAGTTTATTGATAGAATGGAGTGGTCAAATTTTCTTTGTGATTTGTTGTAGGGCCAACCAAACAATTGATGAAATTATTGTTTTCCCTTATCTGAACTTTGTATTTTTTGAAAAGTAAAGTATAAAAATGAGTCTTATATATCGTGGTGGTGTTGGTCTGCTGCAAACAATTGAATACTGGAGAAATTACTTTTCACCAAATTGTTTCTTGCTCATGTCACTTTTGTTTGATTGGGATACAAGAACAAATAAGAGAAGATTTGGACTCGATACCTCGGATGTAAGAGTAAATACTTTTAACTAGTTGAGCTACAAAATTCTCGCTGCCTTGCGTTAGTTAGATGGACCGATAGAGCATAAATAACGCTCTCTCCCGTATTTCTATTCATCCTGTCAAAGGAAATGATTCCAGTCAAATTATTAAATTTGTTTCCTTTCCATGCTTACTCAAAAATCCTATCTTTGATAGATGAATGAGAATTAATTCTCATTCCAAACTGGGTACCCTTCCAAACTAGCCAGACATCTTATCTTGTAGTTTAAGTAGTTGATAGTATTATCCATGCCATCTAGTCCTCCATTCGATTCTCCCATTTTTCAATATCTGTGATAGTTCAGGGGATTTTTTTCTTTTCAAACTTTTCGTTCATAATAAGGCAATATTTTAAATTATTCTAATTTACATGGAGGTTTTTCTTATTTAAACTTGAATTAGACACACAGTCTCGACCAACTAACCCAACAAACATGTGCTTCGTATGTTCAAAAACGCTTTTATTGGAAACACATAAAAATTTCAATAAAAATGCACTTGAAATGCTTTTGAAAAAGCACTTCTCAAAAAAGCATATATCCGAAGCTTATTCCCATATCACTTTCAACTTTTTCAATAAAACATGGTCAAATGCAGTTTTGGTGAACTAAAAATAATTAATAAGTTCCTAAAAAACAAATTTTCAAAAATCAGGACACGTGCACAAATTTGAAGAACAAAGACAATATATGAAAAATTGAAAATAACAAAATTCTCTCTACCAACAGTGTTTTAAAGTTCGCGGCTATAGCCGGCCTATACCCCCAATTCTTCTTCCTTCTTTTACTTCCAGTGCTGCTCAATTGCTTTCTCACTCCATCTCTCGGAATCTGACACGCCCCAATCGGTCTGCAAACAATCCTCCAGAGGTGAATTTCCTTTTCCTTTTTTTTTTTGTTTTTTGAATTTTTCTGTATTTTAGGGTTATCAAATTTTCGAATTGCAAATCGTGTATTGGTAAGGCATTACTAGCTTTAGGGTTTCGTTCGATGCTGGGTTGCTGAGAAAACTGCTGGCAGGAAAAGAAATCGCAATTTTTCTAGAATTTACTGCTTATTTTTTATCGTTTTAGTGGAAAATTTTGCTCAGCTCGGACTCAATTGCTATATTTGGGCTCAGTTTTTCAGTGGATTTTATTGTTTTAGGATAATTTCGAGACTGATTAAGGAAGGGAAGCCTCAGATTGTGAGAGATTTTGTGTTCGAAAGTCGTTTTCCTGTTTGATTCTCGGAAACCAAACGCTGATGCCAAGTTATCTGGTTTAGGAAGACCTTAGTTTTGAGCTCCATAGTTGAGATCTAAGATTTCATTTCAAAGGTTTTCCATAAAACTGGCGGGAAAATTGCAAACATAGTTTTATTATATGAGAGTGAAATTCTGAATCTTAGTTTTCATTCTTAGGATTATTACTCGCTTTCCTTTTGCCTTATTGGCCTTGAAAAGTGAAAAGTACATTTACCCATCATGCTATGGAAAGTCGGTTATCATGATATCTACCCACTACAAATCGGAGGCTTTGTGGTAGATATCTAAAAGGGATGTGTTGTTGACAGTTCCCTGTTCATCCCACCGTAGCCACCGAGTAGCCTGTAATTTGTCATCAAAGTAACAAAGATGGAAGTTACGAAGAGTTTCAGTGATGGGGAAATCTTAAACTGTTGTAGGATGATTTAATCTGATGCAGTTGGTATTGGTATGAATCACTGTATAACCTTGCTCTTTTTGAATATGACTTAGCGGGCTTATGCTTTTCTTCTTTGTGTGTTTCAGGTAACTAATAAAGTTAGCTATGCCCCCAACAAGAAAATCAAAGAGTGTGAGTAAGCGGTTTTCTTATAATAATGAGGCTTCTTCTAAGCATGGAGAACATGCTAACACAAGTGGGCAGAAAGTAAGTCCTGACCTTGTTTTGTGGATGTTTATCTTTTCGGATTTTTTTGTCCTTTCCTAATACAGTAACAGATCCTCATTATTACTCTGTTTCCTTTTTTTGTTTTTGTTTTAGGGTCTGTGTCGGTCGGGTTGGGGGAGGGAGGTGGGACTGTTTCAGTTATTCTAGTTAGCTAGTATTGAAGTTTTGCTCTTGTTGTTCTTATAAGTACTGTATTGCTTCACATGGTGATCGGACGTGCCTAGATCCAACTTCTTTCCTATGTGTTATAATTCTATTTATTTAGCTTAGCTTTTAAACATCTTATTTGTTTTATTGAAAACCCCATGTACCATTGTATAACTTTGTCAATGGAAACCAAATTTGAATTCTTGATTTTCTTCCTCCTTTTTCTGAAGCAACAAATTTTGCAATTTGCATTGCCACTCCAGGACTTAGGAGTTATGTTCAATGTTGGTTTACTTCTTGTTATGTTCATGTGGCTCTCAAACAGCAATTATCTTGATTGTCTAATGGAAGTATTAGAACCATTTAAATTTAGTAATTGTAACTATTTTTGGATGCTTGTCGCCTGTCCTCTCATTTGCAGAAGAGAAAGTTGTCGGACATGTTAGGGCCTCAATGGAGCAAGGAAGAGCTAAAGCATTTTTATGAAGCGTATCGTAAGTATGGAAAAGATTGGAAGAAGGCTAGTACCAATTTTATGATACTCTTCACATGAATAACATGTTTAGATTCCCAGTCCGCTCATTAATTTACTACTAATTTGTGTTTTAGGTGGCTGCTGTAGTACGTCACCGATCTGCGGAAATGGTAGAGGCCCTTTACACAATGAATAAGGTATGTGTGGGATATAGTGCAATTTATCTTGTATAGGCTCTATCATGATCCATATAGATCAAATTGTGTCTAAAAAATTTGTTTTAGTCATGGCCTTTTATTATTTTCCTTTTTTCTACCACAACTCAGGTGTTTCGATGCTGTGGCAAGTCCAGCATTGCTTGGAGTTTTCAGCAGTTTGAGAAAAATTTTAGTTGTATATTCTGACTTATTTTTGCATCAGAAAATGAGATTTGACATCATTTTAATCTGGTTACGTACAAATTAGTTGAACAGAATTCAGTTAATGCTCAATGAAGTTTCGTTGCTTGATTCTTTTTCAAGCTAATATGAAAGTAGAAAATAGAATTTGAATAGGCATACCCGAGTCAACACATTTATATTTTGTGTTTATAGTTTTCAATCTTTGTTGATGCCACAATTTTGAGTTAACTTCCTTTGGGGAACTATTATTGGCACTCCAACAATCTAATTGTGCACTCCTCATAAGAGTATTTTTCTTTCTAACTATAGAAAGTTTGGAGTGCACAATTAGATTTTTGGAGTGCCAATAACAATTCCCTTGCTTTTTCCTGCATAAAATAAATGTGTATGCTTTTTATGTTTTTATGATAAGCTTAATATGTAGCATGTCACCTCAAGATTGTGCTATATTTTCAGGCCTATTTATCTCTTCCTGAAGGTGTTGCTTCTGTTATTGGCCTGACAGCAATGATGACTGACCACTACTCTCTACTGGTAAAATTAATTATTATTTGAACTGAGCTTTTCAGATTACTATATGCACTTAACCTCTGGTAGTGTTCCAGTTTGGTTGTTTTTGTATATCTACACTGCTTGGAGAAAGGAAACTGTACCTTTTGCTATGAAGTTCATAAGAAGAAAGACAAAATGTAGCTAACTCTAGTAGGGGAGAAAGAATAAGGACGTTTTTAGGACACAAATGGAAAGTGGCCATATTGAATTGGTATACTCAGTGAAGGGTTTCTTAGCTGTAACTCATATTTTTCTAAGGAATAATTAAAACCTGGCATTGGTTTATTGCTAGAAGGAAACAGTAATGAAGTTCCTTCATTAACCGTGTTGGAAACGTATTTAATCTAATGCTTACATGCTAGTTACTGCACATTTAATTGTTTGTTTACATGCTAAGCAGTAACTAGCATGTGAGCAAAAGTTTGTTTCTTATTCACACTTAAAATAAAATGCTAAGCACTGCTTATTCACAACTATAAGTTACTTTTTGTCATTGTCTATTTTTCTTTTTTTGGTCTGAGTTACTTGTCTTTGTCATGTTATGTAATGTTTGGCGATTTTTCTATTCGTTTAGGGAAATGATTTCCACACACGCCTTTTCACCTTCTGCACACTCCTGTTAATTTATGTTCTTTGATTCTCTTTTGATTTATTCAGTCCAAACCCAGAAATGGAGAGGGGTGTGTAGGGGGTGCGAAAATCATTTCCCTACATTTATGGTGACCATGTGCATGTGTATTAGTCGTAAATGAGTTTAATGATCATGTACTGTTGATATAAATTTGGCTAGTGTTTTGAGAATGATCATATGGAACTCATATAGAGGACTCTGGCCTTGCAGGGAGGAAGTGACGGTGAACAAGAAAGCATTGAGGGTGTAGGAACCCCTAAGAAACCTCAAAAGCATGCAAGGGTAAAATTTCGGACTGAGGTCTCAAAAGGATTAGGACATATTCCAGACTCCTCACAATCCCCTCCGATGGCATCAAGTAACGACTGCTTGTCGCTGTTGAACAATAGGCCCTCAGGTGGGAAATGATATGATCTTCGTGCGTGTATAATTTTCATTTTTTGTTTCTTTGTTTTTCCTTTAAGGGAGGGGGTGACGAGTGGTTATCTTTTACTCATCTGGTGCTTTGAACTGAAGAAGTTTCGCTGCTGCTGTTTATGCTGTTCATGTTATATTTTCACACTATTCTTTAAGAGCAAAGTTTCTATACCTCATAAGAAAATATAGTGCAACTTTGTACGAGTCAAATGTGGTTTCTTGTTTATGTATGTTTGCCCTTTGTTTCTGGAAAAGAGAAATTGGTGGTGGATGGAATGAATAAGTGTAGGAGCAAAGGTAGAAACTAGGTTTATTTAATTAGTTTTTATTTATTAAAATCAGAATTTAGGGATTAAATTATCTGGGTTTAATTATTATTATATTATTATGTCAGGATTACCTCTATAGAGAGGGCCTACTGTTTTTTTCAATACAAAATTTTTTGTGAATTGAGATTACAGAGATAAGTTTGACTTACTTTTCTTGCAATTATTCTACTCCTTGCTTCTCTTTTTCTTCTCTCTCTCTCTCTCTCCCTCTTCTTTCTGTCTTCTTTTTTTCTTGGTTCTCCTTAACTTCAAAGTTCTCTTTGCCCTTTTTATTCTACATTATATATTGGCTTCAAAGATGTTAATGCCATTGATGTGCTTTGAACCTGTTTCAGGAATTAGGCCTCATGCTGTTAAAAAAAGGACTCCTCGAGTCCCTGTTGCATATTCTAGTGATAAAGATAACAGTAGAAAGTATATTTCACCAGCCAGGCAAGGTTTAAAACCCAGTGCAGACACTAGAAATGATGATGTTGCTCATGAGTTAGCATTGGCATTGACTGAGGCCTCACATAGAGGTGATTCTCCCTTGGTTTCTTGGAAATCTAAGAGAAAAGCCAAAGGCACACCACCAACTGTTAGGAATGGTGAAATGATGGTATGATTATTATTTAAAAGAAAGGTTAATTGCTTTCCTAACAGTTCTTTCATGATAATAGTTTAATATTCATTGTCATTTCTGACATATAGTGTGCAGAATCGGAAATGACTACAACCAGGCTCCGTGCTAGTGAAATGGATGAGGGTGGTTATGAATTGAGCTTAGGAAGCACAGAAGCTGACAATGAAGACTTTGACAGAGATAAAAAGTATGCAATGGGTAGAGAAGGTACTGGTACTCTTGACTTGCAACGGAAGGGGAAGAGATACTCTGTAAAGAAGCAAAAGGTTGAAAATAAAAGCAATCATTTTGAAGACATTAAAGAAGCCGGTAGTGGAACAGAGGAAGGACATAAACGAGGTACTATCAAGGGAAAACTTGAAACTAAAGTTGCAAAAAGTGCAAGATCCTTCTATAAGGAACAAAGAAACAAAAGTAAAAAAGCTCTGGTTGCAGAAGGTATGTTAGAAAAAAATTTAAGTCAGGCTCCCCCCCACCCCCCGTTTAACCTCTCCTTCCCTCTATAACTGATATTTAGGTATGCTTTTGTACAACCTGTTTCCTTTGAAATTTTGGTTATGTACTTTTGATGTGTAGGACAGGTATAGTTGAGGTAGGTTTGTTTTTGGTGTTAGTTTCTTGCATTTCTCGTTGAACTCTATGTCAGATTTGGCTTTTGTTTTTGTGTGAATGGTTTTCAATATCTCCTTTGAATTTGATTGCTGTCTTCCAAACAGTTGAAGCATGTCCGGGTAATATTGATTCTAACTCTTTTCTCCATGCAGATGAAAGCTCTCCCTTTGATGCTCTTCAAACTCTGGCAGATCTATCCTTGATGATGCCTGAAACTGCTGATACAGGTAACACATTCGTGTTTTAAAAAGTAGCTTTTATAACCCTCTTTTGCCAGGAACATTGTTTTATCTCTTATCATGTCCTTTTAAGAGGTGTATGTATTTAATTTATTAATGTTCAGTTTGTGTTCATTTTCTCCTTCTTATGCTAGCATTCAATTTCAGAATTCAAAAATTCTTATTAGCTTACCTGGTACCTTATCAAGGGGTTTTGATCAAATACAATGTTTTTGTTTGAATTATTAACTTCCCGTCAATCTTTCTTTTTATCTCTTTTATAAAAATAATATGAAATAAAAAGTGTTTCTTCATAGTTCATGTAGATCTTAACTCGAATTAGACTTTGCATGCTTGAATAAAGTTAACATTCTGTTTGTCTTTGTTTTATCTGTACTTCTTATCAATAATTTGAGGGATCTTTTGTGTCAATTTGTTCCTTAAATATGCTTTTGGATGTCCCAAGGATTACAAAATCAGTTAAACAGGCTGATTTTTATGTTATTGCAGTATACTTTATAGATCCTCTTAAACTGCTAACTGATTGTATTTGACTTGACATTTATTTTTGTTGGTTCTGTGTTTAGAGTCTTCTGCACATGTCAGGGAAGAAGAGTTATATATTGCTAACAAGTCTAAAACAAAAGGGAGTCACTCAATTCCTGGGGTTGAACACACTGCTTTGAAAACATCTAAACTGGGCAAACTTAAAGAGGGAGGTCACCAGTCTAACACCGGACTGCAAAAAAGAAAACAATTGTTGCCATTTAAAGTAAGGACAAGTATCACTTCCCCTACAAATTCGCTTAGTTTTCTTTACTCGAGATGCTTAATATGGTCCATCTGGTTATGGTAATAAATTGATGAACATTTGTGACATTAATTGCAGGTATATAATGACGCTCAAACAGACTGTCATTGGAGTGACAATCAAAAGAATGAGGTGTGCTGTCTTGTCATCCTGACTCTCTCTCTCTCTCTCTCCCCCTTTTCTTCGTAGATTGCTATTTTGGAAGTTCAGTAGACTTTAAGATCAAAAATATAATTTCCATTTTATCATGTCATTTCTTATGGTAGTTACAATGTGAATTAATCTTTTAATTTTCATGTGCCTATAATTTCTATTAACTTTTAGTATTTATACTTGATTTCAGGCTACAGTGGAGGTGGATAAGTCTATGAATAAAGGTAAACGGTCTTCTCATTATATTACACACCCAAAGCAAGGGAAGTCGGTGAATCCTCTGCGGAATGCATCTTCTTCTGCTGATCATGAAAGGGAGGAGAACAATTCAGAATTATCAACTTTACGAGTACCATCTGCAAACCAGGCCAACTTTCCTACAATAGACAGTATTAAATTGAAGCTGGACATGCAAAAATCATCAATAGAGAAGGATAGAAAGTCTACTGAGGGTATTTTAGTTGAACAGCCTGATAAACTGGTTCCTTCATTTCGTAACAGAGAACTAAATATTAAGGTAAAGATGTGGTGTCATTTATATCGCCACCTAGATTTTTTTCATTCTATTTTGTTTCACTTAAAGGTGTATGTTTACATTTTCAGGAAAAACTTTCTAATTGCTTGTCTCGGTATCAAGTGCGAAGATGGTGTGCTTTTGAATGGTTTTACAGTGCAATTGATTACCCATGGTTTGCTAAAAGGGAGTTTGTCGAGTACTTGAATCATGTTGGATTAGGTCATGTTCCAAGATTAACTCGTGTTGAATGGGGTGTAATACGGAGGTAAATGTCCCTGATCTTCCTCTTTGATTGGAACTTCTCTTTTTTAGGGGCCACTGTTGACTGGAAAGTAATATTGCTTTTTGGAGAATTTTTTATAAGGTTATGCTGAATTTTTGCTCGTGCTTGTTGATGCAGTTCCCTTGGCAGACCGCGGAGATTTTCTGAGCAGTTTCTGAAGGAAGAAAAAGAGAAGCTTAATCAGTACAGGGAATCTGTTAGAATGCATTATGCTGAACTTAATGCCGGTACAAGGGAAGGACTTCCAACTGACTTAGCTCGGCCTTTATCTGTAGGACAGCATGTCATTGCTTTTCATGCCAGGACAAGAGAGATCCACAACGGAATTGTACTAACCGTCGACCATAGTAGGTGTCGTGTTCAGTTTGACCAGCCTGAACTAGGGGTTGAACATATCATGGTAATTAGTTCCCCTCACATAATTTTTGGAAGTGTTACATGTTTATATGATTGAATGATGTCTTGAATGTGATGTGTATGATAACTTTTCAGTTCCCGTTCCTTTTTAATGGTGTGGTGTAATGTATTTCGTGACAGGATATTGATTGCATGCCTTTAAATCCAGTGGAGAATTTACCTGCTTCTCTCACAAAGCACAATGCCAATGTCAACCAATATATTGAGAACCTAAAGGAGCTCAAGACTAATGAACACCTGAAAGAAGGAAAGACTGAAGGATATAAGGTTGCCTCTAGTGACCATGTGGAGAGCGCTGTTCCCTGTTATATCCAGCGATCAACTCATCATATCAACAAATCATCAAAGCAGACAGAGGTTAGTTGTGATTTCCAGCTGCCAAAACATGTGGTCATTATAATTGTATTCACGTGCAAGATGGTTTGTACATCTATTTGGTATTAAGGCCTCGTTTGATAGAGAGGATTGGCTTGGGTAGGACTATTCACTATATTGAAGGCATTTTAAAGGATGAAATGGATGGCAAATTCCTTATTTTGTCCAAGTTGAAGGTTACTCATGAAGAAAAGATATCCCTACTTGTCCCCACAAAAAATGGTAGGATTAAAAGGGACAACTATTCTTCATGAGTAACCTTCAACTTGGACAAAATAAGGAATTTATCATTCATTTCTTCCTTTAAAATACCTTTGTTGTAGTGAATAGTCCTATCCAAGCCAATCCTCTCTATCAAACGAGGCCTAAATGTTCAAGGATCTTGTTGGAGTACCTGATGTATTCAGGGCCTTGAAATTGCCCCATTTTATAAGACGAGCATTCTTCCAAGCATATCAATGTCTTGATGACACAACGACTGCACTTCTTTTTTCTCCACAAACACTGCTAATCTATTAGATTTCATTGAGGCTGAAACAGAATATCTCCCATTTATTGTTATCGGTCTGCGGCTCATGTTGCTTGGAATTCTATTGCTGTATGCAGTCCCGTGTATTATTGTCCTGCTGGAGTTCTATTGCTATACGCAGCATGCTTTTCACTTTTTCATGTTTCTAGGACTTCCGTTGGTCAGTTGTGTATGCTGACTGCTTAAACCAATGAGCTTGTGTTGAGGCTGTATCTTTATGTGTAGAAAACTTTATAGTGCAGAATGCTATTATCTAAAGTTGAAACTCTCTGGCTAGGGGAAATCATCAAATTTTGTACAAGCTAAAGGTGGACCTGGTGAAAATGCTACTGCACAAGTGGCAAATTCTCAGCCTTCAATTCCTGCACAGATCCAAGCAAAGGAAGCTGATATACGAGCTATATTTGAGTTCACTCGTGCACTTGACAAAAAGGTGTAGTGCTGAATATCTTATATCCATCTTAGGTGTTAACCATTGAAAAATTGTCTTATATTTGGAGAAAAAGTGAGTTAACCTGTTCAACTCCTGTCAATGTTGGGTATTTCAGAATTGAGTTGATAATCATGTTGAAACTTATAGGATGCCGTGGTATCTGAGTTGAGGCGCATGAATGATGAGGTGTTGGAAAACCAAAGAGATGGAGACAACTTTATCAGGGATTCTGATTCTTTTAAAAAGGAATATGCTGCAGTGCTCTTACAGTTGAGTCAAGTCAACGATCAGGTATCAGTATCCAATCGTCCCATTTGTAGCTTCATTCCCTTTCCTTCTATCATGTTGGTGTTTGATTGCAACTATAAGCAAGCCGATTGCCTTTCATGCGCAGGTTTCTTCTGCTCTTTTTTGCTTAAGACAACGCAACACATATAGAGGGAGTCCCCCAGTTAGCTTGGTGAAGCCCATGGAAAATTCAAGCTCTTCTGGGTATTCTTGTCATGCCCAAGAATCGGCAGGTCATGTGTGTGATATTGTTGAAAGTTCAAGAGCAAAAGCCCGCAAAATGGTTGATGCAGCTATGCAGGTATTGAAAGGGCATCTAGTGCTCTTTGATTCTTTGTCCTGGTGCCCTCTATGAGTTATTGTTATTAAACCCAAAGTAAGATTGCAGTGAGTAAATGTCCATTGGTACTCTGACAGCAATTTCATCGTAATTACTATTTCAGGCAATCTCATCCTTGAGGAAGGAAGACAACCTTGAGAAAATGGAGGAGGTTATAGATTTTGTTAGTAATCGGATCTCAGATGACGTCGGCACGCTGGGACCTTCTACTACCCCTGCAGATCCAGTTCCAGTTTCTCAGGATCAGTCAACTGCCTGTACATCAAAACCAATGGCAACGAGTTGTGCACCTGATCCCAAGCCAAATAGTTTATCGAACCGAAATGAAGAAAAAACCCTTGCAGACCTTATTGTAAATTGTGTAGCAGCTTTTTTGATGATTCAGGTAATTGAGTATACGTGGCATAGTTTTCTGTTGCTGCGTGATTTTTCTTGGTGAAATATTCTTAAGGCCCATTTGGGTGGAGAGATTTGAAATTTGGAATATTAATTTCTTATGTTAGTTCAATCCATACATAAATTTGATTAATTAAGAAAATGAGGGATTTGCAATCACCGCTTTTCTCTGGAGTATCTGCAATTCCTCATTTTCTTCAAGTAATCAATTTTTTGTGTGGATGTAATTACATTGTACAATGTGGTATTTATCTGTTTATAACAGTTGCTTTTGGTTTTTGCCACACGAAATGCAGACATGTACAGCACGACAGTTTCCACCGGCTGAGGTCGCTCGGGTTTTAGACGAAGCCGTGACTAGCTTGCAGCCATTTTGTCCGCAGAACCTTTCGGTTTACGGAGAAATACAGAAGTGCATGGGCATTATTAGGAATCAGATACTGGCGTTGGTGCCTACATAGTAGTACCACTTCACACCCTAAATATATGTGCTGTGCATATTTTGTGTATCCTTTTGGCCCCTCCCCTCTATATATCTCTCTCAACCATCACCAGAGTCAAATGTGTGTAGAGGTGTATCTTAAAGCAATTTTGTGTGTATATAATAATTTAAATGTTGAATAAATTCTCTTCATTTTATTTACCTTTTGGCATTGTTTAACGAAAAGGAAAAAATAACTAAATCATATGGTATTTTCTTTCCGCTGCATCTCCGGTTCAAACTCTCTCCCCTCCCTCTAGTGTCGATTGAAGTGTAATTTCGCTTATAGACAAATTCTCGCGTATTGTTTGTAAAGAACTGCAGGATGAATTTTTTGAAATGTCTCGTATTATATTTAAACTGTCAAATCCAATCGGTTAATTGGACAGATTTTTTTGGTTAGTATAGGAAAGTTTTTGGTTACATATGATCCAAATTATTAACAGAAGAATGTCGCTTGGTTTGCCACTAAAGATTTACCCTTCCTTTCAATTCTCCTTTTCTTTTTTCTGTTTGATTTGAGCAAAATTTTAATCTAATCTAAATTATCAGACGGGAATCGAACTTGGGGGTAGAGGGAGGCATTACTGCTTTGCGTTAACCAACTTGGCTAAACTCGTGTTTGCATTCAATAACAAGCACTCGGAGATCAATGAATTTACATCTCAAAAAATGCATTCGAACAAATATTGGGTTCTACAAGCATACCCAACAAAAGAACACTTCTCGTGTAAAACGAGAAACAAGAAAATCCATGTATAATTCAAAAAAAGAATGATGCCATGCCCCTTACATTTGGTACAAAAGTGAACAATTCGCAGCTTCCACCCAGCAGCTTTTGAAGCCTCTATCTAATTCCAAGCCGAAAATAAAAACCCTAATCTCACCCCCATCACAATTTTAATTTCTTTTTAGGCTTTTTTACCACAGCACACCCCGAGGGCCCGAGTCCTCCAGTATCTGCATCAAAACACAAGTTATACGAAGGCTACAATGCTACATTAAAGATATGGGAAATTACTTCCGCATAAGATTATCCTTTGATTTACTCGAACCAAAGTCCAAAAATAAACACCGGTAGGTAGTGCGAATAAGAGGTGTGCGGAAATTCACTTCCCTAACCCTAAACACGTAAAGAAAATGAACAAAAACCCATCAATGAGACGATTGGCTGTAACAAGTTAATAACCTTTTGTTGTCTCTTTTTCTTCTCACTTTTCATCTTCTTCTTCTTATTCTTTTTCTTCAGCTTCTTGGGCTCTGAATTTTCCACATTTTCTTCCTGTTGAGGATCCTGCAATATTCACCCAAATTTCATTAAACCATTCAAGTTGTCTCTTTTTCTTTCTATACAGCCGAGACGAGAAAATCGAACATAGGACCTCGGGTGCAACCGTGCAAGGGTTAAGTAGTACTCTTAACCACTTAAGCTACAAGCGCCTTGGTAATCTAAGAACAAATGGAACCAAAACTTGAAACTAAAACAAATAAATTTACCTCAGACTCAGAGTCACCAAAGGAGTCAACATGCCGTATTCGGATTCCAGAACTCGATGCGCCACCTGATTAACCCAAAAAAAAACCCAATTTAAACTTAATTACATGTGATTAAAGCAAAATGCCCGTGATTAACAAGATGCTCAATTGAACAGAGAGTGTAATTACTTGCAAAAACGGTGCGTTTAGCGTTCTGAACGGCGCGTTCGAGAAGATGGGGGTTGATGGAGTCCAATCCATCGGGATTCTGTAGCTTCCTTTCTAGAAATTTTGCCAACGCCGCCGCTTTGTTCGTCGTCAACGGACCTCCAGGATGAGCCAACCTATAGATACACACACACACACACACACACACACACATATGTATATATATATTATATACGCATTTAATTGTATGTAATCACTCACTGAAACAAAGAAAACCCTAAATCAAGAGATGAGGAAGAAGAAGGAAGGAAAAGAAACCTGGGTCGGCAACGAGGAGGAGGCAAGGATGGGAGAGGCGCGAATTTGCTACCTCTTAAGGCCTTCTTTTCGTCTTCGGTCAACTCTTCTTCTCTTTGTTTCACCATTTTCTCCTCCGCCTTTTTGTTTGGGTCGCTCCGATTCAGATCGGGAAGAAGACGGTACGACTCCGACTAATTTTGTATCCGAAAACTTTGAAATTTATTTTCCTGCGCCTTTTGTTTGGGTCGCTCCTTAAAAACCTTTAAATCAGAAAAAGAAGAAAGAACCTTTAAATTTTAAAATGGGTTATTGGAGTTTTAATTTTCTGCCATTGTATTATCAGACTTTAAAATTGTATTAATTTATATATTTTGTCTCATTCAACACATTTAATTCTTCATTAAATTGACGAGTTATTCTGCAAAAATAGCTCACACATTAGTCCGTATAAATGTCTTATACTCATCATGTTAACAGTATAATGAATGATCAATCAATCCGAATTAAAATTTCATGATCTATTTTAAAATTCACCTCAAACACATGAAGAGAGTGAAATATAATTAGTCATTTAAGTTTGATTCATTTCAACGGCAAGTTCGATGTAATTTGATACTTAATTATTATGATTTAACTTATATTCTTTTATCCATAAAAAAAAACTAATATTAAAAACAATTTAGATTTCCTACAAACCTGACTTTTCCATTTTCATTGTACCCCAAAAGTTAACCCTCCAAAAGATAATTATATTTGAGAATGGGTAGCCTCAAATCATCATGAAACTCAAATTTCGTCACACCTTAATTATTTTGAAAAGAAAATTAATTCCCTCTCTTATTTCTAGCTACATGACTGAATCATTCAACCGCGAATTAAAAGTACAAAAACAAGTAATGGAATCAACGAGGAGAAGAAAGGAGTGTAGAATTCATTTTCCCTTTTTTAAAAACACTAATCTTTTATCACATCAAAATTTCATCCTTATTTCTCCCTTGTTCTTGAAAAACAAAAATAAAATTTTTTACTCAATACCATGAGTCGTAGTAGAAACGAAAATAAATAACTAAAAGGCTTTTTTTTTTGCAATGCCTCTTGGAATTCAATTTCAATATTACTTTGTCCCTAAAACTCAATTTGCGTCACTTTGCCTCCTAAAATTCAGTTTTTGCATCACTTTGCCATTTTCCATCAATTTCGTTAAAAAATCTGTTAATTCGCTGACATGACATTATTGAGACCCACTTATTGCTCTTATGTCACAGGCAAAATAATTAAAAACTAAATTTAAAGAAAAACAAAACATTTACAACCAAAAAATAACTCTTCCCATCCTGTAACCCAGCCACCATACCCAGTGCATCCCACCTCTTTCTTCCTCAAACCAACAATCTCACCAGACCCAATTCAAATTTCCTGAAAAGCTTCAAGTTGGAACGTGTGGAAAGGAGAAAGGAGAGAAATGAAGGATCTGACGAAGCTTTGAAGACCAGCGGAGGGTCATCGTACCGAAAATTGACGCCGTCGTCGTAATCTTTTGAGTTTCGAATCTGAATTTTCGACCTGAGATTTCTTTTTGAATGCGTTGCTTTTGTTTGCGGAGATGCGTCGTCACATAAAAAAAATGAAAAAGCATTGGTTGATTTTCTTTTGTCTCATAATAATCAGAAAATGGAAACAAAGTAGTGAGTAGGAATTCCATTATTCCACGGGTGAGCAGGTAGTCTGGATTAGGGCAGCATTGGTAGGGAGGTGCGGCGACCGGAGGAGAAGAAGGTACAGTTTGGAATTTTTTATCATTTTTTTAGTTTTCACTTTTTTATAAATAAATAAATAAACTATTATTTGCTTACATGGACATGGCAATCACAAGAGAAATTAATGGATCCCAATAATGCGAGGTCAATAAATTAACAGACTTTTTAACACAATTGACGAAAAATGACATGTAAAAGTTGAGTTCCAAGGGGTAAAGTAACGCAAATTGAGTTCCAAGAGGCAAAGTGAGAACGAAGTTGAGCTCCAAGAGGCATTGCTAAAAATAAACCTAGCTAAAATCAAACTTGTTACAAGAAAGTTGGCATCAAATGATTCAAATCCCACCTAAATTTGGGAGAATTTAGAGAATCCAAATATTATTTTAATTTTCTTTTTACAAATGATTAACTACTTGTAACAAATACACAGCATAATACGTTTGAAGAATATCAAACCACGAGACGATGATACGAACGAAACCGAAAAAAGGCAAGTACATGTCAACAGCTACAAGTAAGCAAAGCACCCAATAACTTCAATTGTTCAGCATTCCTCACCCCCCATCATTTTGTTCCATCTTTTTTTCCCCTAATTTCGACAGAAAACTAATACACGAACCCCGCTATTCAATAACATCGCACTACATCAGCATCACAATGTATAAATAAACAGGGAGGGGGAAGACCGACAAATTTCTGAGGAAATGAATTCCTCCCAATTTACAGGCCTCTTTCTTCGGCCTAAAATCCTAAAAAACCAGGCGAAGCTAAGAAGCCAATCCAATTGTATTTTTGAATGAAACGAGATCAAGTCACCGTGTAAGGTACTGGATTCTCTAATGAACAGCTGGGGAAGGAGGAGATGGTGCCCCTCAACACATGCGTGGAGTCGAGAACCACTGATCCAACCCCGTCTAACTTTTTCAACTGTTGCTTTTAGGACCTAACCAAACAAGAACTTGAAAATGTCACTTAGAGAAACAATGCCTTCAACCCGCTTACTGCCAGCTTCTACAATCACAAGTCGTCTGACACCTGAAATCCAAGATTTGACTGAAGTTAAAGTGGGAATATTAGCTGGACATATCGTTATTTATATGATAACGACTCTGCACCTTTACCCAACAGCATCATAACATTAAGTCCTAAACGCTTCTAAATACAAAAGTGAATAAAGAAAATATACCTGGATTGGCCAGTCGCTCCATCACTTTATGCAGAGAATCGCTGCGCAAACACATCTGACATCTTTGACCTCTTGGTTCAAAGGGAGAGAATGAGTCTTGTCCCAACTGCAATGCCTACAAAAACAAAGATAAGAACTAAGACTACATCCCTTGAAGCTTCTCCAAAAGCCAAAAACACCCTGGACCATCTCTTCCACCAGAATATATAAACATGTAGTGGAAATGCCAAAGAGAAAAACCCTTAAAACTGAAAGATGAGCCACCTAACTATACCCCAACTTATAATTCTCAAAACCATACGGCCCCTAAATCTCCCGATCCCCAAAGTAGATAAATGATTGGAATTCTGTCTCTAGTGCATCTGAAGAACTCTCATTCCATGAGACATTTACGACACGCAAAAGAAAATACAAGTAAATCTGTATGGAAACTGGAAAACAACTACGTTCAGGGATGGAGTTAGAAAAATTAAAGCAGTTACCTGTTGAATAGTCATTTCATTGAGATTAATATGTGCATATGCTCTATCTTTAGCCAATGCTGTTATGTCACTGTAAAGAAAATGTGAACAGAAAAATATCAGTAATGGTTCGTTAAAATAAAAAACAGCTAATTTATTTCAATCAATCAAGACAATAGCCAGTAATTATAAACAAATAGAATTACAACTAACCTTCGACAATATATATCCAGTAAAGAGTTATTATCATCAACTATAGGTATTGAACTTACTTGAGCTGCAAAGCAAACACAAAAATGCATTTGAGTTAGCACGATGGGATATATGTCTAAAATACTCGCTCACTTCAAAATTTTGGTGTTACAATATAAAGTCATCCATCCTGTGTATTGATGCATAACCAAAAAATTAATCGTAACAAATCCTTAAACACAAGATTAGTTCAGATAACTTGACTCCAATTCGTACAACAGCAGGCCTGGCAAATGCCAATGCAATGCATGGATATGTGTACCATCTATCGGACAAGGCATCCCACTTCATGACAATTGCTGCACACTGAAAAATTCCACTGAAAAATTCCAAGCTATAGCTCAAACCACAAGGCTTACCTTGAACTAGCAAGTTTAGTGCTGCACTAAGCGAAGCACTTGGTCTCAACATTGCTAATGGCCGACGATTCGACTCTCCAATTTCTGGAACCCAAGTACCCACATTAAGTGCACATATTGGTGCTTGAAGTATGGGTAATGAGCTAGATGAATGCCTAAAGTACCTGCAAACACCTGCAAATTAACATTTATCAGTACCAATTATGAACTGAACCAACAGTAGTATACAAGAAGTTTCCAAAGAGCTTACATTTTAAAATACCAGACAGTGAAGCAAGATGTAATAGCTGAGGAAATGAGCCATCTTCTGAAGATGAATGAATAATTGGAACCGTAGCAACCCCGTTTTGCAAAATTTTCAAAACAACATCTTTCATATTATCATATGGTCCAGCCTGGAAAATCAAAAATGAACCGGTCAAAGCAAAATTATTAACCCAAGCATGATACAAAAACTACCATATGATCATGCAAGACAGTTTATATTATCTCCATATAAACATTCACATCTATGCTAACGAGGACCAAGATTACATGAGCATCAGTTTGACAGTGGTTGCATATGTGACTGCCCATTTGTGTGTCTGTCATACTACCACAGAATTCAAGTTTTAACTTTGACATTTGTTTTACTTGTTTGGAGACAAACTATTACTAATTTAAGTTGTGACAAACCTTCGAATGCTTTTTAATGATCATTAATGAGTTCGCATTGTATGCAATAGAAGAGTCATTGCAACAGCTTCAGAAGGAGGGCTGCTTCTGTACTCAAGAAGCGATTCTCTAAGGCATAAAATTATAAGTTTCTTCTTGTGTCTGTTAAATTTTGGGGATTGGCTATCATACTGAATTCAAAATTTTGATCTCAAAATAAATTCCAAAACACGCACAGACAGACATAAAGACCTTATTGCATGAATCCCTAGGATAAAACATTATGAATATTATATACAATATTCATATATTTGTGTATAGCGGGTAATGTTCTTTTGCCAGATACCTGCCACGTTATGTTGTCAAATTATGAATCTAGCACCACAAATTAAAATAAAAATTCACCTGAACAATGGTCCATACTGCATTTACAAGACAGAAATTCAAAGAGTGACATAAAACACTCACATAGACTAACTGTCTAGGCACTGCTCTCCCATGTCCATCAATCTGTCCATTTAGATATGCTTTTCCCTCTTTCCATGCAGCTATAGTATGTGTTTCAAGCTCTTCCTCTGTCAAATTAGATCCATGGTTCCCAAGCTAAAAGATAAAAAGTAACTTAGCTACTTTAAGAAATTATCATACATCACTCAAATGTGGGTGCGCGCATTGCACAAAACTAATAGCAAAATCCTACTTAAAAAGTATTTGGTCAATAAAATAAGCTGATAAAACTTTACAAAGGTCTGATTCACAATTTCCTAAGAATGTATACGTATTGAAGAACGAAAGAAAAAACAAACAAGAGATTGGAAGTCTCAAACTAATACATTTGAACTTTTGGCATCAAATTACTATCCAAGAATTCAAAATAACAATGAGATAACTGCATCCTGAAGATCTCACCAACGGGAAAAAAAATCATTTCAGATTCAAACATACCTCTCTCAATATTAAAATAAAATCCAATGCACTGAGAACACCAACAAAATGTCCACTGCTGAAGTCCCAAAGAGGCGCCAAAGGGATTCCCTGGAAAAAAATTGGCTCAGAAAGATGCATATGCTAGCTCATTATCAGCATCAAGCAAGCATGCCAAAAAAATAGAAGCAATGTACCGTGCAAATTTTGGCATAGATAAATTCCTTAGTTGAATTGGGTTTATAAAAATGATGTGAAAATATCAAACTGAAACAATTATATAAAGGGTGTAATCATGTGAACAAAGGGACCCATGAAGATATCTGGGGGGGATCCTCCAGTTATGACATAGAACTTAATATGAGTTACTTTAGAACTACCACAATGCCCATTAAAAATGATACTAATAGCCATCAAGCTAGAATGTATTCATTTCCTCTTCCAAAAATCAAATACGCAGAGGCATGATTCAACCAACAATGACGAACGTTTTTTTCTTTGTACATACCTGCTCATGCAATATATGAAATGCTTGCTTTACAGGTAAATCAACATCCAAGGCAACAACCTGCAAAACTTGATGTGATTAAAAAAAAAAGAGAAAAATGGGACTAATGCATAGTGAATCAAATTCATATAGACAACCAAATGAAGAATGCATAAAGGAGGGCCAATGACAAAGCATCCAAACCTTGCCTGACTCGGGGAGTAGTTCATATGTGGTGTGTGTAGACAGGAAGACAGAAATACGATGACGAGAGCTCTGCAAATCAGCCTCTGATATCCTCGGTACTACATCAGTTAAAGTACCATCTGTAATCCGAACCTGTGTATAAAACAGATCACAATCCACTCTTACTAATAACTCATTGGAGAAAATATAACTGAAAGTAAATACAGCTTACAGGAGCATAAAATGAGTGCTAAATTGCAAAAAGAATTTTTTTTTATTTTGGAAAAATGGTGACTTGGACCATGCGTAGCCCATAGGACTCTGCAAGGTTCAAAATGTGCAAAGTTCAGCAGTGCATAAATTCCATGAGCAACCAAGTTAGACAAATCACAAACAAATCGCATGGATGGGATAATGTTGAAGCACCCTGATTTTCAGTAAAATCTTATAGGAAAGGTTAATAGAAAGAGCATTAAATTTCGAGGTAACAATGATATGATCTAAAATGCTGGCCCAGGGAAAAACACATACATAATCTTAAATGATAAGGAATGAATGACTCTTACCAAACGCTTAAAGGCCTCAGTATCCTCTTCCATATAATTAGGTCCAGAAGTCATCTCTGGGGTTACATTTGGATGAAAGAGATTAGGATCTGTAGCCAAGAGAATGGTGTTCACTAACCCATATTCACCACTCACAAAAGGTTGGTGCTCATCATGTCGCCATTCGCCATCAACAAAAAACTTGTACTGTAGTATGAGAAACACATGCAAGTAAGACTTTGATGGTAGTGTTTAAAGTCCTATCAATGTGAACACAGAACACCCCAGTACTAGCATTCTAACATCAAACTGCATGCAGGCTAATAAAAATTCACAAATTCGATCACTTCAACCAAAAAAGTACCAAACTGGTGATCCACTAGAGATGAACATGTCATTTTCGGAAGGAAAAAAATGCCCCGTAGTAATTATGTGATATCCATAGATTATGCTTAATATATTCCTCTATACATCTGTGAGCCAAGCCAATTATCCAAAATTCATATCAACTACCACAACACCTCCTAGACTAAATTTCTCAGCACTGACTCTATTACTTGATATATTACTACCAATTCAGCTTAATCAAGCACCCAATAGGGATTTCTGCAGTATTAAGTTCACATAGTGTAACCACATGAAAGATTAAAATGAGCAATATTCATAAACAGAAAACCCATGAGGAACACAGCAAGAAAGATGCAAAACATGACAATACTGACTTCACTGCCTCAAACAACTCAGCTTTTTCACATGGAGATTTGAACCTTGGGTGTCTACCCTCACAGTATCACCCCACCCACCCAATGCCACTTGAGCCAAGGCTCGTTTACAGCCATTTTGCCTTCCATAAGTTCATAATTTTTCACCAGGTGAACAGGTCTCCAAACTCTTAGTTCTTATATGCCGTATACTTAGCTCATCATCCTAAGACTACAATCACTGAGTGCTTAAAAATTCGACTATGGTGGGTGACAAAAATATTCCACTTCCAAAAGGACATTCAAACCAAAATAATCTCCTTTAACCATTACAGTACTACATTAACATAGTATAATTCAAACGAAATTTCATAATGGTAATACCTGATATTATTTCTTCTCATCAATACCAAGTTTGAGTGCATGAAGACTATGACTTGATTCTACTAACTAAATTCACCTACATTTCAATCAATTATTAACAAAACTCAACTACATTACACCTTTTTCCATGGCCTGCAATCAACTTTCTCAACTTTGCTCCTAAAAAATGTCAAGATTGATATGATTCATTACAAGCTTGATCAATGAATCCATCATCTATGATCACCGAATCAACGGTGCATGACTGCTACTACTCAATATTCCCCCTCAACGGTGAAAGCACATGAATTTTTTTTCGCAACAACAACAATTCAAAAGCTTTAATTCCGAAATGAAAAACTTACTTGGTGGTATCCAGGCGTTACACTGTAAATAGCTTGAAACACAGTGGGGCAACCCTCAACCGGCGTCATAGGAATAAGTTCAGACCACCTGCTGCAGAAAGAACATACCATTTTAGAAACACACACAAATAAATTACTCAATTTAATTAAACACAGCAGCCCAACAAATCAGATGGAATTAAATTCCATTTATTTATAAACAAAATTCGAGACCGAAAACTCAGAGTCTCACCGGGCAAATGAACCACTAAGAAACACACTTCTGCCCCCATAAGGCCACACAAAACGCACTGGGATCAACACCGTGCTCGGAGCTCCACCAACATCCCGCGCCGAATCCATGTTGGTAGCAAACATTTGCCCCAAATTTATACAAATAATTTCTCAAAAATAAATTTAACCCTCCAAGCTATAAACTCCCTACGACATGCCCGCTCATTTTATTTACTGTAAAAACAAAAATTCAACCAAATTACGGTAAAAATCCCAAAATCAGAGCAAAAGAAACAAAATTTGAGTGATTTTGCACTCCCAGAAGAAAACCAACAAAAAAATTCTTAATTTAACAGCGATTTTACTTCCGAAAGCTAAAATTGAACCGAAAAACCCTAAGCAGGTGGAAATTGGGGGTAGAAATCCTACCAATTACAGCAGCGAGTCGCCCTCCATTTCGAGAAATCGATGAAAAAGGCAAGTGAAATTAAATTGGGGGAATGAAAACCCTAGCGGACATAATTAAGATGGAAATTTAAAAATTGGGTGAGAAAATCGAGAAAGGGGTTGCGACACGATCGAATCTAATATTCGAACCCTAAAAGACAGAAAACTCTGATAGTGATGTTAAAAAAATCATAAAACGATGTGTTTTTTCCTCTTTCTTTTTTTATTTTTCCTTTTTTAATTAAAAAAAATGTACAGCAGCAAAGCAACTACTACCGTGTACCATCACGGGTCGCTTAATGATTGGAACGAATTCTAAGTCAGTATTATATAGGACTCATTTTGGATTCAATTCTTAGCAATAGTAAATTACACGATGGTGGTCAAAAAATGTTAAAAAGCCTTTATTAATTTTTTCAATCTCTAAAAAATTAAGTGACCTAGTCACCAGATTCTCTTTTATAATTTAAAAAAATAAAAAAGCAACTACTACCAAGGAGCTCCGGAAATTACCGCGAGTCTGAAAAATTAACGGTGGTATGCAAGTTACTATTGTGATATAATCATGTAAATGTCACCGGTAAAACTGTAGAAAAATTTTGGACGGCGTGAGATGTCGTTCAAGTTTTTGTTTTTTCACATCGTTGAAGTTTTTTTATGCCGCTAAACTGCAACCAAGTGGCACATAAGAATTAGAAAAATAAATAAATTTTTTTGGGTTTAATTTATTCAATTCAATAGCAATAAAAATAAAGAATAGTACTTGAGACGATAAAAATATTGTCCGAAAATCAACTCTCTTTTATATAAATCTTTGATAATATTACACCTTAAAAAATAACTTGCTTTTTGTAACACACAAAACAAGTGGGATAAATGAAGAATTTTTCTCAAATTGAGCTCCTAAAATGTTATTCGATCAAATTTTTAATTGTCTGGTGTTTGTTCCTATTTATTAAATTTCCTTCTCATTATTTGTACATTTTAGTACCAAATAGTTTTCCAAAAAAAAATAATAATGCAACAATTCTCAGATTTTATCTTATCCGATCAACTTATATGTCTTATATTATATATTTGAAAATTAAAAGGATAGGAATCAGGAAGTTTGGGGAACAATCGATCAGTTAGCTAAGAGTATTCGCCTTTGTACTCGATATTCTATATTCAAACTCTCTTTTTCGTAATTTAATATAGATTATCCTATTGTTATTAAAAAAAATATGTGAAAAAAGACGCAATGGTTCTTGCTTCTTGGAAATTGCATAAGAAAAGGCAAATATCTTGTTAGCCTCTCGACTCATGCTTACGTGCATGTCAAACGGTTTTTTATGTTGACTAGATTCTAATATTTGTCTCATGTTTTATTCACATTCATAAGATTATTACTTGTAATTATGCTATAGCCTTTCTCATATTTTGAAACTTTATAATTCTTTGAGTAGTCTTGGTATTTTTCTTTTTTATTAGTTTTATTAATTGAATACTTCCATTTGTTGAAAAAGATGGAGCAATAGAAACAAACTAATTTTTCAACAACAAATATGTTGAGATTGTTTGGTTTTTCGGTTTGAAAATAATTTATAGTTTTCAAGATGAATGTAACTAAATTACTTACTACTCATTGATTTCAAAAAACAAAATAAAAAAATTGTATCCAAGAAGGATACCAAACGGAGGTTGTTAAACATATCCGGAATTACATAGAAGGATTTTGGGAAACAAAAGAAAGAAGACTACTATTAAGCTTAAAAAATAGAAATTTAGAGGGCTCGTTTGGTACACATGATTGGATTGAAAGTGGACGTGAATGATTTTTTCATTTCGAGGGAATTAAAAGAGGATTAGCTATGAAAGAAATTCATCCCTTCTAAACCTACCATTTCAAGACGGATTGAAATTGATAAATTTTCTTCATGAGTTATCTATTTTTTATCCCTAAGTGGTCATAATTTTATAATTTCTTCTTTCAACATACCTTTAAGTTAGTAGGTTATCCATTCCAACCCAATCATGTGTACCAAACGAACCCAGAATTTTAAGAATATGAATGAGATGCACCTGAAGAAATATACTTCAAAATCAATTTTAATGGTTATGATAGAGAAGCTGATGCATGTTTATAATACAGAACCATTTTGGTAGTTTCTCTTTATATATATCGAGAAGATGTTTTAGGATTTATGGTTATATGATCGTAGAAGATTTTCATTGTAGTTTTTGTTATTATTAGGAAAATCCTTACATATAACCCTAAACGCTTTAACCATTTTTATCAATATCTCCAATATTTCGAGCTTTAAAAAACTATTTTTAAGATGAGCAATGAGACATAAGAGCAACTCCACTTGTTTCCCCCTAGGCAAGGAGGTGGGGGAGTCTAGTCAGTCATTATTCATTGCATGAATAGTAACTGCCCTAATTCGATTCCACTCATTAAGAGTAGCTTAAAACATGAAATTACAAAAATTACATAATTTGAATTACTTAAACCTCTATGGAAACAAACTTTCCAACGAAATTTCTGCTACTTTTTCTCTCTCTCTTCTTTTATTGCACAAAACAAAATAAACACCTGAAAACCCCAATTTTTCCGTCTTCTTCTATCCCCCCCCTCCTTTCTCTCTCAATTCATGAAGGGTAGGAACAAAAGTTGTTTCAATGCCAAAATTAAAAAATCCAATCATCTTTAAATTTCCATAACATGCGCCACTTATATATTACGGTTTAGTGATAGTCTACTTCACTTGTAGTGAGAAATTTTAAGTTCGAATTGTGAAAATTGCAATTTCGTAACAAATTTATTCCATACCCCCTTAGTATAAATTATTATTGTATAAAAATAAAAAATTTCTTAGCTTACAACATATTAGAAGGGCTTTATTCAGATACAAGAGTACATTTAAGGCACGTTTACTAATCCGTAATCAAATTAAGAGGAATTGAATTGAGCAGAAATTGAATTGGGGAGGAGTTGGATTGATGAGGAATCATAAACAAATTCTTATGAAAGTTGTTTACTAAATTGTTTAGAATCGGAGTAGAAATGATGTTGATTCCATAAAAGTTGTTTACCAAACATGACACCCCCCAACCCAGATATCCAGGTGGACACCCAAAAATTGAGGTGTGCTGGCCGACCACCTTGTAGGGTGTCGAAAGCCATTTGAAGGAAGATGTATAATTTAAAGTAAGAAAAATAAGTTTGAATAAAATAAAAATTAAGTGCGCAGAAGTGTGTGTGAACCAATAAAAGAATATCAGAGTGTCTAACTTTACAAAGTATAAAGTATATTAAAGTGAATCACCCAAAGGTGGCAATTACAAGATTAATAAGGAAAGTCCATACACTGAAGAGGGAATTATGTCACCGCGTCCCAACGTCAAGAGCTCCAAAGCCTACTAAAACATGGAGGGGCGCAAAAACATAAAGGTGTGAGTGGCCAAAAACAATAGTTTTCTAAAACCTTTGCTTTTCCAAAAGTAATAACCCCTCGCTATAAACCCGTAATAATCTCAAAATCATACTACATAGTAAGTATGAAAAATCAGTGTAAAAGTGGAAAGTAAATTATTTTCCAAAATGTGGAAATCAACAAGTGAAATCCAAAAGTAGCACGAAGTTCCATGACATCAGTGAAAGCAGATAAATCACAAAATCTCATATAAACAAATAGGGTATGATCATTAGATAATGCAGACACACGAATTCATGCAGAGATATTCTGACATGAACATGCTAGGTGTAATAATCTACGCTTAAAGTACTACATGCACGTGAAGCTGCCACTAAGCGCATCACAATGAGTTCTAGAAGTAAAAACAACTAGAACATGCTGGCACCTACAATGGATCCAAAGTGAACGTATCGATGCATGTGAACATGCGCGTGAAGCTGGTCTTGGCCCCGGACAGTACTATAGACATCGTGTAAGCAATCCTAAATGAGCGGGTGTATAAAAATATGACATGGATAATATCTCAAATCTCGTAACTAAAACGGGGTAACACATAAAGTGTTGCGTTTTTAAAAGTAAGACGAGTAGTAAAATATTCCAAAGTGGTGCTCACAAATATCGTAGGTCAAAAGGCCGGTAACTCGCTAAAACATTTGAATTTCTAAAATAAAGTAAGATAACAATGTATATCGTAAAACCCGCTTCACAAACATACGTAAGATATAACTTTGGAAACAAAAGCACACTTACAATGATCGTAGTCGTAAACCATTGCTTGTACGATGTCCGTAGTCCTCGGGTTGTCACTCCTAAAGTAAAACAACCATACTTGGTAAACTAAACGAAAACTACGAAGAATAACGGAACTCAATTTAAGAGTTTTGGTGTTCGAAAATTCAAATACACTGCCGCCCGCAGCCACGCGCCGCCGAATGTTCACCACGCAGTCACGCACCTGTTGCACATGCTGTTAAAGTTAATGGCGTGCCGATAACTTTAACGGAATATTCTAACGGCAGTAGAGGATATTCTATTAACATCGTTAGTCAGAAGAAGGAATATACCTTGGAATATTCCCGGTTCAATCATATCTGGACCAAGTTTGATGACATCATGGTCGGGTCTGGACTGGCTCGCCGCTGCAACTTCAGTCCGCCACATTGTCAATGTAGTCCGCCGTCCGCTAGCCAGAGTTTGGCAAGAATCTGGGTTTTTCGATGGAAAACTTCACAAGGTTATAAAAGCTTCAAAACACAATCATTTTTCACATATAATATGTCAAAATGAAGCTTAGGAGACGAGGAACTCGAATTTACCTAAAAGAAGTTCGATTGGTGGCCAAAGATGGCTTTAAAATGGCTCGAAAGCATGCACTGCTTGGATGGTAATCTGGGACTCACGAGGAGTCGATTGGTGGTGATAACGAGGGCGATCGAGGTCCAAATCGATGAAAAACTCGTCGAGAAATTCTTCTTCGCCAGACCTCCTTGGTTTGCCAATTTGCCTTTCGATTTTGTGGAAGAAGAGGTCGAGAAAGGTTCACCAAGGAGAGGGGGTCATGGTGGTGGTGCTTTGAAGACTTGGCTCGACGGAGAATGACGACTCTATCGCCAGGGTGTTTGTGTTTGGTCAGGGAGGGAAGACAACAGAGAGAGAGGAAATGAAAGAGTGAATACAAAGAGGGTTTGCACGGGAGAAGAGAGTGGGTGGGTCACACTAGACCCAAAACCCAAACAACAGTACAATTCTCGTGAAATTACGAGAATGCTCTTAAACTTAATGTTCTGCAGAATCTTCGTTTGAACTCTGAATTCTGTTCCGTTCGCATCCACACGTTCGTATCGACGAGCACAACAAGAAAATAACAAGAGAAAAGGTCGTACGTGTCACGACACGAAGGTCAAAGAAAGTCAACCATTGCCCAATTAGGGGCATTTTGGTCAATTCACACCTTCAAGAAATAAAATACTATAAATCTCGAGACGAGCTGTAACAAAACACCCCTGAATTGGAATTAAAATCAATATAATTACTAAACTGACACACCCCGACCAGGATGTCTAGGTGGACACCTAAAAATCGATGGGTGCTGGCCGACACCCCACGAGGTGACGAAAGCCAATTGAAGAAATGAAGAGTAATTTAAAGTAATAAAGAGAAATTTGAATAAAGTAAATATCAAGGGCACGAAAGTGTGTGTGAACTAGAAAGGATAATAACAGAGTAACTAATTTTACAGAATAGAATTTACTAAGTAACTACAATTACTAGTAAAGTTTCCTACACTGACAAGGGAACAATGCCACCGCGTCCTGACGTTAGGAGTTCCAAAGCCTACTAAACCTGGAGAGGCGCAAAACAGAATGGTGTGAGTGGGCAAAAACAATAACTTTCTAAAATTTTGCTTTTCTGAAAATACTAGCCCCTCGCTGTAAAAACCCGTAAGAATTCTCAAAACCATACTACATAGTAGGTATGAAAAACAACGTAAATGTGGAAAGTCAGTTATTTTCCAAAACGGGTAAATAACCATAAACTTCAATATAAAATCTTTGAACAGAAATCAATATGTGAAATCCAAGAATAACATAAGGCTCCATGGCATCAGTGAAAGCGGGTATATCATAAAATCACAAATAAACAACCGGGTACGCTCAGTAGGCAGTGCAAACACACGAGCTCATGCAGAGATATTCTGTCATGAACAGGCTGGGTGTAATAGTCTACACTCGAGTACTACATACACATGAAGCTGGCGCTAAGCGCGTCACAATGAGTTCTAGGTGCCAAGGCAACTAGAATAGGTTGGCACCTACGATGGATCCAAAGTGAGCGTGTCGGTGCAATGTGAACATACACGTGAAGCTGATCCTGGCCTCGGACAGTACTATAGACACCGTGTAAGCAATCCTTATTGAGCGGGTATGAAAACATGCCACATGTAAAGTCTCGTATCTTAAAATGGGGTATAGTATAAAGTATATCGTTTCTCAAGTAAGGTGAGTAGTAAGACGTCCTAAAATGGTACTCACAAATACCGTATTCAAAATACTGAATATGCTAAAACATTTGAGTTTCTAAAACCAAGTAAGGTAATAAAGCAAGTCTAAGATTCGTTTCAAAGCATAAACGTAAATCTCATTTCACAAACATATATAAGATATAATTTTAGAAAGAAAGGCCCACTCACTGTGACCGTAGCCGTAATTGCTTTGCTTGTACGCTCTCCGTACTTCTCAGGTTGTCACTCCTAAGGTAAAGCAACCACATTTAATAAACTAATTGAAAACTACGAAGAATACGGAGTACGAAACTCAAAATAAGAGTTTCGGTGTCCGAAAACCTAAATACGCCCCCGCGGGCAGCCGTGCACCGCTGCACGAGCCGCCACGCGCCGGTTAAAGGCCATCACGCGCCGTCACATGCCAGTTACACGCGCCGTTAAAATTAACAGCGCTCCGTTAACTTTAATGGAATATTCCAGGGTTTAACGGAATATTCTAACAGCGTTAGAGAATATTTCGTTAACGCCGTCAGTTAGAGAAAGGAATATACCATTGGAATATTCCCGGTCCAACTGGATCTGAACCAGGTTTACTGGTGTTAGGACCGGGTTGGCTAACGTCAGGGTCGGGTTTGCTGACGTCAGCTCTCCGGTCGCTGTTGCAACTTCTGGCCGCCGGCCGAAATCTCGCCGAAATTCTTCAAAAATCCACAACTCAGTCAAAACTCAACCATTTCACTCGTGTAATATGTCAAATTGAAGCTAGGAAGACAAGGAACACAAATTTACCTATTTCGAGGTCAAAAGATGGCCGGAGATGGCCGGAAAATGGAAGGAATGACAAGGCCCGAAAATGAACTTTGGGGAAACGTCGATTTCGAGGTAGATTCGAGCATGCAAAGCTTGGGATCTGGACTATGACTCACTAGGAGTCGATTGGTGGTCGCCATGAGGTCGATTGTGGCCAGTATCACCGAGAAACTCGTTGGGAAAGCTTAAGGCTTTGCCGGAGTTCAGTGCAGTCGAGGTTCAAGGTTTTTGACGAGTTTGCAGTTGGTCTGGTGAATTGGAGGTGGTTCGTGGTGGTGGTTTTGGGGTGTGATTAGCGGGGGAAAGTTGGCGGAGCCACCGAAGTTTGTGGTTAAGCTCGGTCAGGGAAGAAGGACGGGAAAAAGGTTTAGAAATGAGAGTGGTAGTTGCATAATGGTTGAGTGAGGGAGAACACGGAGAAAGGAATGGGCTCACTGGGCCCAAAACCCAAACTACAATTTATCATCCTCGTAAAAATTACGAGAATGCCTTTGAGATTAACGTCCTGCAGAATTTTCGTTCGAACTCTGAATTTCGTTCCAATCGCGTCCACGCGCTCGTCTCCACGAGTACAACAAGAAAAAGCTAAGAAATAGGTCGTACGTGTCACGACAAAAAAGTCAACCATTGCCCAACCAGGGGCATTTTGGTCGTTTAACACTTTTAGGAATAAACTACTATAAATCTCGGGACGGGCCGTAACATAAACTGCCCATGTTCTAGATAAATTAATTTAGGTGCTAGTTAACACATACTTATAAATTATAGAAACTTTATAGTTTATACCTCTTTATAAACCATAAATATTTTCCTCTTTTCTACCTCTTTAAAAACTTGAATTTTTTTTTTCACCCTAAATAAGTTTTTTTTTGTTGGCCAAAAGTCCTAATAACTTTTAACAAAAAGAAAGGGGGTGCACGCAGGGAGGTGTGGGCAACAGTCAGTGGCAGACTTGGCATTTTATAAAATATGTGGGGTATAATTGGTAAAAATCATGCATTTCCGATTGCCCCCAACTCCTGGAATTCAAATGTCACCTCCCACTAGAGAATCCAATTCCTCCCAAAGGAGGAGTTGAATTCCAGTGGACCCTATGCACGGTTGATTCCTCCGTATATTAATAAACACAAAATGATCTGTAATCAGAATAAGACTCCTTGTAATCATTCCAATTATAAGGTAGTGGGCCACTGGCGAACCAAAAAATAAAAGCACTGTGCAAATGGCGGATTGTTCTACTCGTTAGAGTCTTTCCTCTTTGGTCATTTCCATTAAAAAAAAGCCACTGAAAACTTAAAAAATAGAAAGAACAAAAAAAAGGCAAAAAACAAGGAAAGCAAGGTTCGCCGTCGATACCCGTCGCAAAATCAATACGATTGCTCCGCCGTCGATACCCGTCGCAGCCAATCAATACTCATCACTGATCGGCGGCGCGTGAAGGGGTGGGTGAAGTTGATGGAGTGGGAGAATAATACTGAGCTGGAACAAGGCAGGGCTTCTTGCTGTTACAAGGATGATATTGATGACGAGGAAAACGTTGACCCCGACAACAACGATCTCTCTTACGTTGTAAGTAAGGGTATCTTTGTCTCATTGATTCGTTAGTGTTTGAATTTATCCTTGGACTTTTGATGTATGTGTATGTTGAATACAGTGATGGATCGCTATTGCTTGTTTGGTTTCCGAGAAAATATAAGTTAAAAGGAAGGAAATTTAGTAGGCCAAATGCTGAGTAGATGAGTTGAATTTAGTAGGCCAAATGTTTGTCTCTGAACAATGTTATATATATAGCATTTAGTTTTCACCTTCCTCGTCTGTCGTCTTGGCTATCATAAACACCATACATGAAAAAAAAATTCCAAGATAATTATTGGTTGCTAGTTACGTTAACAAAACGTATGATGGGCTAAGATGGTTTTAGGTAACAGTATCCCAAGACAAATTTATACAATTGGCTGCTTTAAAAAAGAAAGAAAGTTAAAGTGGGATTTTCTTTTGCAATGCTTTATACTAGCCCTTTATGTTTCTGTCAGTATCAACTACCCACTTTTTGTTATTATTCATATTTTATGATCTTGTGTATGTAATGACACTTCATTTACTGTCAAACGATGCTCCTCTTCCGTGCAAACAAACAAAGGAAAACGGACTTGCTTCAGAAAATTGGGTGTGCTGTGATAGTTGTCAGAAGTGGCGGCCTCTACCCTTAGGTACTAATCCGGAGCAACTCCCGGAGAAGTGGTTGTGTAGCATGCTGAATTGGCTCTAAGCTTCCTTCTCAGTTGCAGGGCTTGACATTATAAAATTGGCCTTTTTAATTTGTTGATTTATGATTGCGGACAAGCCTATTAATAATGTTTGCATCTCTCAATTGTTGGGTTTTGAAATTGTTTTGTAGGTCTGGGATGAACCAACGTGACATCAGTGAAGAGGAAACGATGAAAGCACTCAGAGCAGGTAGTGGAAGTGGTATCTCGAACTCTACAAAGAACTACCACAAGATGCTGTTTGGTTTGATTTAGACGAAACAAGCATCTGCGGTGGGGAGCCTCTCTCTTCTTCATGACGATCCCGTGATTGTTGGGAGGTTGAAAATTTCAAGCAGTGAAGGGTTTCCAGAGGTAGTCAAAGCAACAAAAGTTAAGAATTTACAAGTATGTGAACTTATGCTCCTTCCTATGTTTTGTTCTGGTTGCGTAAGTCTTTGTGTTATGTCTGGTTGTTCTTCGTCTGGTATATGAATAATTACGTGCTGCATTTTCCTTTCGTCTAATAGACCGCGTGCCTTGATGTCTATCTTGTGATTATTGGGAACTAATAAGATGAAAAATTCCTATATGGCTTTGGTTTCTTATAGCAACAGAAATTATAACATGTCATCTTTCGCAAGAGTATAAAATGGCGGACGATGTTTTAACTTGGTTGCAGCCTTGCAGGAAGACCAAAGGGAGAATTAGGGTTTAATTTTGCAGTACTTTTTGTGGTTTCTGATGCAAAATCTAAGTGAGCAACCTCAAAGATGAACAAGGCAATGATTAATTAAGCAATTAAAGGAGGAGCATGTTAAGGCTGGCAAATTTCAAGGATAATACTTTCTTCATTCATAGTAAGGGGAAAGTCCTTCCCTAATGCGGAATCATTTTACCATTAACGTTATAATCGAAACCATTAATTATCTTTATCATCATTTAAAATCTTCTTCAGAAAGATTCATTCGATTTGGAGGCTATTTAGCAATTCATATGCGTCAAGCAAATAGACGGTTATAATAACAAGTAACATTTTCATGATGAAACCATCAATTTCTTTGATTCATATAAATGATCTTGTGCTCCACCTCAAAATCTCTCATGGAATACCCAAAAAAAGGATTTGTGATCCATATTTTTTAGGGTAGTTTAAATAATCATGCACTATTTTCTTGAACATAGATTCCCAATTGATTTTTCAAACGTTTAAAAATATTATTTAAGGACTAAGTAAGAGCATTTTTGACACACCCCGACCTGGATGTCCAGGTGGACACTCAAAAATTGAGGGGTGCTGGGCGACACCCTGTGAGGTAACGAAAACCATTTGAAGAAATGAAGAGTAATTTAAGTAAGAAAAGAAGTTTGAATAAAATAATATAGGCTGAGTGTGCAGGTGTGTGTGTGTGAACCAAAAGAAATAATAACATAGTAACAAATTTTACAAAACTGAAAGTACTAGAGTAACTACAGTACTAAAAGAGATTCCCTACAGTGAAGAGGGAATCATGCCACCGCGTCTCGACGTTAGGAGCTTCAAAGCCTACTAAAACCTGGAGGGGCGCAAAACAGAAAGGTGTGAGTGGGCAAAAAGAAATAATTTTCTAAAACTTTGCTTTTCCGAACGTACTAACCCCTCGCTGTAAAACCCGTAATGATTCTCAAAATCATACTACATAATAAGTATGAAAAACAGCGTAAATGTGGAAAATAATTATTTTCTAAAACGGGTAAATAACAATAAATGCCAATATAAAATCTTACAACAAAAATCAACACTTGGAAATTCAAGAATAACACAAGGCTCCATGGCATCAGTAAAAGCAAGTATGTCATAAAATCACATATAACAATAGGGTACGCTCAGTAGGCAGTGCAAACACACAAGCTCATGCAGAGATATTCTGCCATGAACATGCTGGGTGTAATAATTTACGCTCGAGTACTACATACACGTGAAGCTAGCGCTAAGCGCGTCACAACGAGTTCTAGAGGCCAAGACAACTAGAACAGGCTGGCACCTACGATGGATCTAAAGTGAGCATGTTGGTGTAGTGTTAACATACACGTGAAGCTGGTCCTGGCCTCGGACAGTACTATAGACATCGTGTAAGCAATCCTAATTGAGCAGGTATGAAAACATGTCACGGGTAAAGTCTCGTATCTTAAAATGGGGTATAGTATAAGGTATATCGTTTCTCAAGTAAGGCTAGTAGTAAAATATTCTAAAATGGTATTCACAATACTGTATTCGAAATACCAATAATATGCTAAAATATTTGAGTTACTAAAACCAAGTAAGGTAATAAAGCAAGTCTAAGATTCGTTTCAAAGTATAAACGTAAATCTCATTTCACAAACATATATAAGATATAGTTTTTAGAATGAAAGGCCCACTCACTATGACCATAGCCGTAATTGCATTACTTGTACGCTCTTCATACTCCTCGGGTTGTCACTCCTAAAGTAAAACAACCACATTTAATAAACTAATAGAAAACTACGAAGAATATGGAGTACGAAACTCAAATTATGAGTTTCGGTGTCCGAAAACCCAAATACACCGCCGCGGGCAGCCGTGCGCCACCGCACCCCGCCGTTGCAACTTCTGGCCGCCGTCTGCCGGCCGGAATCTCGCTGGAAACTGGGGTTTTTGCTGGAATTCTTCAAAATTTCATAACTCAGTCAAATCTCAACCATTTAGCACGTGTAATATGTCAAAATGAAGCTAGGAAGATATGGAATTTGATTATACCTATTTCGAGGTCAAAAGATGGCCAGAGATGGCCGAAAAATGGAAGGAATGTCACGGCCTAAAAATGAACTTTGGGAAAACGTCGATTTCGAGGTAGATTCGAGCATGCAAAGCTTAGGAACTAATATGGGACTCATTAGGAGTCGATTGGTGGTCAGCACGAGGCCGATCGTGGCCAGTATCGTCTGGAAAACTCGTCGAGAAATTTGAGGCTTCGCTGGAGTTCAGTGCAATCGAGGTTCAAGGCTAGGGAAGCTTGCAGGCTTGATGGAGTGAGTTAGAGGTGGTTCGTGGTAGTGGTGGTTCACGGTGACATTTGGGGGTGGCTCGGGGAAAACGAATGGGAGAGAATGAGAGACAGAGACAGAGTGAGAGAGTTGCAGACATAGTGAAGGAGAGAGCACGGGGGAAGAGTGTGAAGACAGTGGGTGGGTCCCACTGGATCCAACACCCAATTACAAAATACCATTCTCGTAAAAATTACGAGAATGCCTTCGAGATTAATGTCCCGTAGAACCTTCGTTCGAACTTCAAATTTCTGTTCACGTCCATGCGCTCGTATCGATGAGTACCACAAGAAAAAGCTAAGCAAAGGGTCGTAGGTGTCACGACACGAAAGCCAACTAGAAGTCAACCATTGCCCAACCAGGGGCATTTTGGTCATTTCTCATTTTCGGGAATAAAATACTATAAATTTCGAGACGGGCTATAACAATCTTCAATGGGTTCTCTAAATGAGCTCTTAACTAAAATTTAGAGTGAAATTGAAAAAAATTCATCTCCATTCACACTTCTTATCCTGCTACTAAAATAACAAAACTGTTAGGAGCTCCTAACACTCGGGAGTGAGAAAAGAGCACCTAAAGATTCCTAACATTACTACAATTTTTAATAATATTTAAATCATATTCACTGCAACTCCTTAAATTAGAGAGTAATTGGAGTACAAATTCTATAAGGAGCTCATACAATAACTTTCAAGTCTTTTTAATTAAAATGTGGCTTGAAAATAGAAAGTGTGATTGAAGATGCTCACATAATTTAGAACATTATTTTCATACCTTAAATTGTTTGAACTCATTCAACGACAATCGTGTATTGCACCATTAAAGTGATTTATAAACAAGGTAATGCTAAGGAGATCAAAATTTTTAAACAAAATTTGTAAACCAAATGATGTGACAATAAAATAAGACTTCATGATTTAATGACTTTAAAAAAGAAGACCAACCGTCAACTGCTACATCATTTTGTTTAAAAAATTTGGTGTCCTTAGCATTATTCTTATAAAAAACCTTTAGGTAGAACTATCCATTTTGATTCCTATACGCTCCATTTGTTAAAGGAGCTTGAAGTTGAGACTTCATATTTTATAGATTGAAATTTTGTTGTATTATTAAATAAATATACGTGTGTTATGAGTTTGCTAATGCTCCGCTCCATTGCATCTGAGTTAATATACTTCTCCGTCGATTAAAGTAGTTTATAATATCACACGGAAACTTCCAATGATGCTCATTTTAATTCCAACTTTAGTTCGATTCATTACCTAATTTAAATCATTAAGGAATTTGTTTAAGGTAGAGATACAATGTGTCCCACAAAATGATAAGGGAAAGTTATCTTTGACTTCATTATTGTTGTACTACGTTAGCATACGTACTCATGTCCCAATCCAACGTTTCCAAACCAAAACAGAACCGAGGTCCACATTCCGCACGACAAGTGTGCGGCAGCATATCTCGCCCAACTCAAACACGTGGCAAACGGCGCCGTTTCCTCAGAGTCCCTCCGACTTCCCAGAGTTTGAAGCTATCGTCAATTGGCACGCACCCTCACTTCTTTCACGCGCCAAAATTATACGTGAAAAAAATAATAAAAATAAAATAAATAAGGAAAGCAAGGCACAGATAAAATAAATAAAATAAAATAAATAAAATAAAATAAATAAAATAAAATAAAATTTGTACACCAACAAAGAGAAGAAGAAGAAGAGAGACAGTGTGCGTAAAATCAAATCAATCAAATGCGATTGCTCCGCCGTGGAAACCCGTTGCAGCCAATCAATACTCAGCACTGATCGGTCCCGACCAATATCCGCCGTCGATCCCGGAACCGGATGATCGGCGAGCTCCACCGGAAGAGCTTTAACATAATATGAATTCAGTGAATTTTTATTTGATATTTTTGGGGATTTTTTTCATAGGGGGGTTTTGAAATTCCTACTGTAAAAAGTCGGTTATCGGAGAATCGGCTTCTGGGTTTTGTTGGGTTTTGCGAGAGCTTTGGTGGGTCGGAGAGGGTATTTTAGGGATTGGACTGATGCTGGACTTTAGGGAAGGTCGGTGCGTGAAGGGGTGAAAAGGTTGGGGTTTTGGGGTTAGAGGTAGGGTTAGGGTTAGGGTTTGGTAAAGGTTGGTGGTGATGGAGAGGAATAATACAGAGCTTGAAGAAGGCGAGGCTCCTTGCTATTACAAGGATGATGACGAGGAAAACCTTAACCCGGACAACGATTTCTCTTCCATTGTAAGGGCATCTTTGTCTCATTGATTCATTCGTGTTCGAATTTCTCGTTAGAATCTTGATTGAAAGCTTTGGAGTTGATTAACAATATATGAACATCTTCAGAAGATAATAGTGTGTTGAATTTGCTCTTAAGACTGAGTTTCTATGTTGTTTTTGATGTATGTGTTTGTTGAATTACAATGGTGGATTGTAATTTGTAACTGCTTGTTTGGTTTCCGAGAAAATATAAGAACGTAAGGACATTGAGTTGGAACAGGAATTTTAGACTTGCAGACAACTGTTTGGCAGGGTGAAGTAGATTTTTTTCTCACTCGGATAGTACACACATAACGCAATTAAATTTTTTCGTTTTAAGTTGTGCTGTATTCCAACGAAGCGTAATATGCAAAAACTTTGGAACCTGCCAGTGAAGTTTCTAGGTGTTTGCGGTTGGCTTTAGATACATTGTAAATTATTTTCTGGTTCAAGTATAGAAAAAGTACATTCATGGCTGATTGCTGAATATTTGATTGTGCATCAACATTATTGTAGTGAACTCTTGGAGTTATTCGTAGCTGCCATTTATTTACTATGAGTTATAGTATGTAGAGTTTTTAAATGAGTCAAAGTTTTATTTTGATGCTTCATAGATTACTTATATGGTTATTGATCCAAGGAAAGCGTCTGTGAATTTGAACTCAATACTTGTTTGATCAGTGTCCAAATGCTGAGTAGCTAGTTTAGTAGGCCAAATGTTTATCTCTGAAAAAGTAATGTTAAATAACATTTAGTTTCCACTTCCTCGTTTCTGTCGTGTTGGCTATCAAAAATACCGTTCATGAAAAAAATTCTAAGATAGTCTCAAGACTCAGCATTATTGATTGCCAGTTACGTGAACAAAACCTATGATGGGCTAAGCTCGTTTTAGGTAACAGTATCCCAAGACAAGTTTACACAATTGGCTGCTTTAGAAAAGAAAGAAAGAAAGTAAAGTAGGATTTTCTTGTGCAGCGCTCTGTAATAGCCCTTTATGTTTCTGTACAGACGTTTTGGTTATTTTTATTATTATTTTTTTCTGATCTTATGTATGTAATGAGTCTAATGACACTTTGATAAAAAAAATATGCATGTAATGACAGTATCTTTTAATTTTTTCAAGGCTGAGAGAATTCAGAATGCTCTGGGCCATTTCCTGAAGGATTTTGAGGGCGGGAGTTCTGTTGAGACTTTGGGTAAGTGACATCCATGAAAGTAGTAGACAGAGTGCTTCATATTTGTACTTGTAAATTTAGTGGCTCATCAGGTGGATGGGTTTTATTGTTCTGTCAGGGGCAAAATATGGTGGGTATGGCTCTTTTTTACCATCCTATGAAAGGTCTCCGTCCATTTTGTCTCATCCAAAGACCCCGCAGATAAACTACAACACATCAAGATCTCCTAAAAGTTTAACAGAGGTATATATATAAAAATTCTTCTTATTTGTTATTTGGTAGGAAGGATTTTGTATATGGCTGAGATCTTGTCAGATTGGAAAGTTCTATTTTAGTTGAGCATTCGTGGGTTATGTTAACATACAGGGTGCCCCTCAGACTCTGAAAGCTTCTTCAAATGCACCCCCAAATGTGAGGCTTGGAACTGCTAACAGTGCTCATTTGTCACATAATTCAAGGGTCCTCCCTGGAGACATTTCAGTTAAACTGAATTCATGCTTCCTGTCTACTCAAGTAGCTGAGAGGTGTTCCTTGAAAGATGAAACTTCAAACAGACAGGGCAATCCAACTGATCAAAGGTCACTGAAGGTTCGATTCAAAATGAACTCTGAGAACACGGCTCGGAAGAATGTAGCAATATATAGTGGTCTTGGACTTAGCTCTCCATCTTCATCTTTGGAGAACAGCCCTGAGGAAAGTAAGGAGATGATATCTCCATCTCAAGTGATTGTGGATGACTCTCCCACTAACATTATTCAGGTAAGCTCAGATGTTCTAGTGCAGTTTCTATTGCTGTTGATGGACCTAAAATGATCTGTTGCATTGGTGGCCGTTGTTTATGTTTTGTAACAGGTTATGACTTCCTTCCCTGTTCCTGGAGATGCATTGATATCACCCCTTCATGACAGTTTGCTTTGCTTAGCAAGAAAGAGAAAGCTTTATCAACAAAAACCAGTGCCTTCATCTAAGGGTCATCAAGAACATTCATCTTTGTCTATAGAGGACTCTGTTTCCACACAGGGCAATGGCAAAGTGTCGAAGGAGATAAAAATTAAAGTATCCAGGAAGGGTGAAAGTCCGGTAGCGTTGAAGCTTGAGAATGGTATCAAGAATAACACGAAAATTATTATGAAAAAGAAATCAGAAGCTGGGAGCCGAGAAGACAAGGAACTTGTGCCCAATGACTTGAAAGCGACGCCTTTGTCCAATTCAGTATTTGTTGGTAATTGTTTGAAAGTGATTGGTAGGACACCTGGAGCTTCCAGGGAGGCCAATGAGAATGAAGTGAAAGGAAAATTATCTTCCTCTGTATTAGTGAAGGAAGAGTCATTGGAGTTGATACCTAATCAGGGTTGTGTCAAGAATGAGAAGCAGAGTTCTAGGTATGGTTCAGTGGAAAAGGTCTCGGAACAGAAGAATATTCCAGTTGATCTCAGGGATGATGTCAAGTTCAAGGGTTACAAAATTTCAGCCTCAAAATATGATTCTGATGTATCCAAATGCAAGGAAGAGCAAGACCTGCACAAATACAATGCTAGTAAGAAAGGTACATCACGTGAACAAGAAAAAACTAATGTGCGTGGCAAGAGGGCAAAGCTATCTTCTGAGGGCAAGACTAAGTCAAAGGAAAATCAAAGCAATGAAAAGCCACCTAGTATTGCAACTGAGGAACACCTGGAGTTTGAAATGGGTGTAGTACCAAAGGATAAATTGAATGGTGGTCATGGTGTTCCTCCATCTGATAAAAAAATTCAGAAGTTGAAATCACAGAAGGATAGGGTCAGAGATAATCAAAGAGTTTCAGTGGGAGGCAAAAGATTGGAACAAAGGGATAAAATGAATCTAGCAGAAAGACCTGCGGCTGATATTGATGTAAAAGGGAGGGCATGTTTGGATAAACCAAAGGAAAAAATGAGTGGCAAAAAGTTTGATAATCGGTTACTGTCAAAAGATGCTCCCCTTCTGTGCCAACAAACAAAGGAAAATGGACTTGCTTCGGAGGTCTTACCCGCAGCTGCAGCTCCTGTCATTATAGAAGAAGATTGGGTGTGCTGTGATAGTTGTCAGACATGGCGGCTTCTACCCTTCGGTACTAAGCCGGAGCAACTCCCTGAGAAGTGGTTGTGTAGCATGCTTAATTGGCTGTAAGCTTCCTTCTCATTGTTGGGTTTGACAATATAACTGGCCTATGATTAATAATGTTTGCATGCCTTCTCTCTCTCTCTCTCTCTCTCTCTCACTACACACACACACTTGTGTGCGCACACATGCGCGCATGCGTGCATGTTTTGCTGCCTTTTCACTGTGGTATTGAAATTGTTTTGTAGGCCTGGGATGAATCGATGTGACATCACTGAAGAGGAAACAACAAAAGCACTCCATGCTTTATACCAGATGCCATCTTCAGAAGGTCTAAATAAGCTGCAGACTCATGCTAATGGAGCAGCATCTACAGTACCTGCAGATGATGTCCTACATCTTGATCAGAATCACCAGAATCTCAGTTCTCATGCCATGTCTAATCAAGGGAAGAAGAAACATGGTTCAAAGGAAATACCAAATGCAGGTAATGGAAGTGGTCTCTTGAACTCTACAAAGAACCACTTGCAAGAAGCTGTGAAAAGTATAAGCTCAAATGACATAAACCAGCCTCCTTTAGAATCAAATCCGATAAAGAAATCCAGTTCTCGACATATGAGCAAGCTGCAAAACTTGGGAATTGAAAAAAGCATACCTAAGCAGAAGGAGAAGCAAACAAGTAGAGGTCTGCTATTATTTGTAAAGTTTCCCTTTCCTACTGCCATAGCACATTTATGCAAAAGTAGGTAACCAGTGCCTGTATTTATTTGGGTTGTTCTATATATGCAGGGAATGTCAAGGCAGTAAGATTGAAAAACAAGAACGAGGATGATCAGCATACATTTAGAACTTCTAAGAGACCAAAGAGAGGAGATATGTGGCTTGCTGATAAGAACCCGAATTCTAATGTTGACATTGGGAAGGTTTGTGTCAGTTCAAGTACTGGTTTGCTAACCCAGGCACGTGGTCAGGACATTAAACACAATGACCTCTATCACACAAAGGATGTAGCCAAGGACAAATTACAAGTTTCTGCAAAGAAACTGAAAGACCAAATTCAGGTCTCATTGCATGGTAGGGCTTTGGATGTGAGATCGGGCAGTGGAGATAGTTCCACGAAGAAAAGAAAGATGAGAGAGTGGCAGGATACTCAGAATAATGTGGAGCCATTTCAAAATTTTGTGCATGAAGGGAAGGTATATACCAAGGAGGAAAGTGGTGAAAGCGGATATCGGAAGGAGAAGAAGTCCAGGATTTTGAAGTCTGATGGTAAAGAGTCCAGTACTGGTAATGGAGATGATAGATCTAATAGAAAAGGCAGAGCGACCCAGATGCCAGGCTCAAAAGTTCATTCAATTCATGCTGCGGAAAAGGATAGGAGTATTGTAAAAGACCAGCAACCCAAGAAACATAGTAAAAAGAATGCATCTCAACAAACTTTCAATGGTGTAAATTTGTTGGGAAGTGATTTGGGATTCGGGCATGTTTCTTTGGCTGCAACTTCAAGCTCTTCAAAGGTTTCAGGTTCCCACAAAACTAGAGTTAACTTTGAAGAAGTAAAAGGCTCACCTGTGGAATCAGTTTCTTCATCTCCTTTGAGGACCTCCAATGCAGACAGGCTTACTTCCGCAAGGGGAGATGCTTTGGGGAAAGATGATTCCGCTTATGGTGGTTTCCCTTTAACAAATAATTCTGAAAGATGCTGGGATGGGGATGGAACTGGTAATATTGATAGATTGGGGACAACCAAGAAGGAATCGATTTCCTGCAGTAGCCATGCCGAATCCCATAAATTTTCTTCAGTTGGCTACCAGGATGGAGATGCCAATGGTGAATTCAATGTCACAGTCAAACCTTCTTCTGAAGTTTGGAATAGCATGCTCAGTGGTAATGATGATGGTTTGGAACAACATAGTCAGTGCCTCAGTAATCAGCATGGCATGAATCATTCTCATGATGGTGATAGAGAGAACAAGAACCACACTGAGGATGCTGTTTGTGTGCAAAACTCTGTGAAGGATTTGCAGTCTAAGGATGTTATTAGAAGTGGCACTTCTAATTTAGATAGGAACAGGATGAAGGTTTCTGATCCAGTGAATGATTACTCGAAGAAGAGTCAAAGATACGAGTCTGAGATTGAACCCAATCATCATTCTTTTTCGCAGGAAAATGGGAATAATGTTAGACACAATCTTCCTGAAAAGTGTAGCACTAAGTGGGTCGAGGTCAAGGATGAAAACTATCATATTAGTAGGGGGGATAAGGCAGGACATGGGTCAAGTGACAGTGGAGTGGAAACTCAACTAAAGCGAATGGACTATGATGGATCAGATGTGAAGTTTAGTTCTTCACAGAGCCCTAATAGGAAGAATGCCCTGCAACAGAACCTGATTCAGAATCATGAGGGTGGTCAGATGCAACATGAGTCAAGAAGTGGGAAATCACAATTGCTTTCACATTGCCAAGGTAAAAGGAAAGAAGAAACACCATCTCTTTGCTCCCGACCTATTGCAGGGTCTGAGAGAGAGGTAGTGTTTCAAGGGCTTCCAGTTGATTCCACTGTCAATGGTGATATGCCAAAGTCACTAAAGCAGGCCGGGAACGCTGCTAACAAGAATGGTGTTGATTGCAATTTAGTACGTCTCGTGCCTGATCAACAGAGAGCATTAGATGTCAGTGCGCCAAGTCCTGTGAGAAACTCCTCTGGCGAGACTGCTACGAATACCTTGAAAGAGGCTAAAAGGCTTAGAGACTATGCAGATTATCTTAAGGTTTCCTGTTCTCATTTGACTTTTAGCTTAGCTTTAGTACAGAATTGATACAACTTTTTTTTTTCTGTTCTCTTAACTCATACTGTGGTTTTACTTTGTTTTATAGCACTCTGGGTTTGATTTCGAAAGTAGTGAGGCTTACTTCCAAGCTGCCCTGAAGTATCTCCAAGGAGCCGTGCTTTTAGAAAGTTGCAGTAGTGAGAATGGCAAACATGGAGATATGACTACGTTGCAAGTGTACAGTACTGCAGCTAAACTTTGCGAGTAAGTTAAATGCTCTAAGTTTTAAGAGGAATAGTTGTTTCTCATCCGATGACTTATGTTTCAGCCAATAGATTCAATTAGCTATTATTTGCATGCCGAGATGGTCCCTTTTAACTTTATAAAATATGTAATGTACTATACAGTTTTGAAGCTTTTGTTTCTGCGTTCCTATAGCCTGGTGTTTGGCTCTGTGCTGAACCTTTTGAATTCACAGATTATGTGCCCATGAATATGAAAGCCACAAAGAAGTGGCTTCTGCTGCCTTGGCCTATAAATGCATGGAGGTGGCATACATGAGGGTAGTTTACTGTAAACATTCTAGTACAAACAGAGATCGGCATGAGTTGCAAGCTACTCTCAATATGGCTCCTCAAGGTAAGCAGGTTATGAATGATTTATGTGATAATCTTTGGATTTCATGTCAAGTTTCAGTTTTGTTCTTCCATTAGGAGATGATTGCCATTTGTAGATTATTTATTCTAGTTCGAACGTTTATGTTACTAAACAATCATGTGGTCCCTTGCTTTTAATTTACAATAGCCACTACATGTTTATTTGAAAATGTCAAGCCTTTAGAGATACCGTCTGTTACTGTTATTTGCAGAACGATAACCATTATGTATCTGTCATTTGTGATCATAAACAGCATATTGTATTTGAGTCTTAAGAATAAAATTAACTTGCAAAAAGTACTTAGCGTCTTTCTGGTGTGTTCTTATCTTTCTACTGAAAAAGGAATATCAAACAACTCAACTTTTTTTTTAATCTTTAAACTCTTCACTGTTCAGGTGAGTCTCCATCGTCTTCTGCATCAGATTTAGATAACTTGAACAACCAAGTGATGGCAGAAAAGTCTATATTGTCCAAGGGTGCTGCTTCTCATGTTTTTGGAAACCATGTTGCTGCTCATAACCGCTCCAATTTTGTCAGGCTGCTTGACTTTGTAAGTTGATTCAGTCTCGCACTCAGTCTCTATATGAATTTTATGAACTTGCTAAGAAGTGTTCTTTCAAGGTATTTTGATACTCACTTATTCAGGATGAAGGATTCAGTACTCTGAGTCATGGATGTATATTGCATATAAGTGTTAGGAAGCTGAATTAGAGCTTCCAGCCACTGGGTATTGCATGCTGTCCTAGATTAGCCATTATTGGAGTTTCAGCAAAGAAAAAAAAAACTTTTGTTGAATGAAAGCTTCCAAGCAAGCCTATTTCTTTTTTCCTACAAGAATCTTGAGTTACTTGTGATTATCATGAAAGTTGTTTTCAGGTATTGAACGTTTCTTTCTTGACAGCCAATTCAATGCATATCTAGGACTTTTAGTTGGCAGGGTTTTGACAGTAGGCTCATACTAGTTAATTTTTCGCTTCTATTTTTAAAATGCTTAGTTGGATTATAATTTCATAGGTCATCTCATCTATTGTAGGATCAGTAAGATATTTTTGCACAGATTTAAGTGTATGGTAATGGTTTTACCAGGGCGTTATAAGAGGGTAAGATTAGCATGTATTATTTTGCAGACACAGGATGTAAATTTCGCAATGGAAGCCTCAAGGAAATCCCAGAATGCTTTTGCAGATGCTTGCGCAACACTGGGAGATGCACATAAGAATGATTGTATTTCTTCTATTAGGAGGGTCATTGATTTCAGCTTCCAAGATTTAGAGGAGCTCATCCGTCTGGTTAAGCTTACAATGGAGGCCATAAGTCGATCCAAATTTGGTGGTGCCAGAGATTAAGTCAACCCTGTATATATTGAACGTTTTTATGGTTTCTCTCCTAAGCCGGCAGGCATCAGGAAAATAAAGGAGAAAGGATGCCTACCTGGACCTTTACTTGAAAATCTGCAAAGAAGGCGGGTTACTGACAGTTCATTACTCTTCTGTACATGTGTACAAAGTGAGATTGATTATCAAATTTTGTAATGTATTTTTTTGCAAGTTAAGTCTATTTTTGACGCCGATAAGGGCACATCATGCTCAACCATAAGTTTTCATGGGTTGGGAAAAGAGGAATTAATTGTTCGGGAGCACAGCTCGGAGATAATGTAATAGTTCAGTTATATATATTTTTTTTGGCTCCTGTGATTTGGAGCTTGAAGGTTAAAAAATATATCTATAGGGATTGGAAGATATTCATTCTTAGGCAACCATTTTGAGAAGGTTGAATACTGATATAGTGGTGACTGGTCAATGCTCTATCAAGCAATTTTCTGTTTTGTTACTATTTATTAAAATTTTGATGGAATGGAAACCAAATTATTGGGCAAGGTTCCTTTTATACTTGTAGAAAAAAAGCTTAAGCTGTTGTATACGTTGATTGTGCCAGCTTTCCAAGGACCGACATATGAATTGAATCTTCAGGTATGTAATACTTTACTTCACTTCACTTTAATGGCAACAATGGAGGAGCCTTTCAAGTAATGTATTTTTCAATATGTTGAGATTACCTTGTAACTTTTTTATGTTGGTGTAGGTGATAATCAAAGAACTTTGATTGAGCAACCCCTGAGAAGTTTAGACTTGTGACCTACGTGGAGTACACTCCAGGACCATTGCTGCATGTGAGTTCAAGTATGAAAAAAAACAGGTTTACAAACGTTTTTCTATTGCAAGAATTACCCTGAAATTATCCATGTGTTCTAATAATAAATTTTGCCTTGTATGTGGTAGGACGTATCAGTTTACTTCTGCATCCATAACTCGTGATGCTTTGATGTGGACATATGAAATTGTTTTCATAATTCATGCTATGTACTTGTGATACACTGAGATTTAAGAGTTGAAGTTCTATATCTAGTTTTTAAAAGTTACAAGGGTTCTCTTTTCTCGGTTGGAGTTGGTTGCTCACGAGTAAATTAGAAATATATATTTTCCTTTTTGTTTTTGGTTTTGTTAAGCATGCACTTGCTATTTAATTTTCGGTAATTATATTTCATGCTGTGGTTCATGAACCGTGGCTATAGTTTCAGTTCAAATGGTCCTGGTGTTGGTCAGACTGGTTTGCTTATTGCAGCAACCGAGTGCACATACTCATTGTTTCCCAGGCACTCAACTTATTGGTTTTCATACTACTTTCACTTGTATTCCATGTGGTGTCATTCATTGTTTTACAAGCTTGTGTTGTGCCAATGTCGCCATTGATTGTTGAGTTATCAACGTTAGATTTATAATGAGCGAGTGAGGTTCTACCTATTATGTTTCGCAAAATTGTAGATCTTATCCATGTTGGTAACTGATAATTTTGGATGCCTTAGTTCCGGTTTGATTTGTTTAACGATAAAGTTTTGTAGAAGCAACCATGCTTTGAGGGTGTTCATACCTGTGTACTCTACTTTCAGTAACCACTCTCCCGCAATTCCATGGTGGTGTTGGTCTCTGTTTCTCTCTCTCAGTTGATCGTTTTCTGTCAGCTTATATACGAATAGTTCTTTCTGTTATTTTTAGACGTAGTAATGTAACGGTTTTTCTTGTGTGGTGTGGGTTTAGTACGTCAGTCGTGCCAGATAGGCAAGCTTTTTCTTGATTTGATTCTTGCCTTGAAACAATAGATTAGATATTCGTTTTAAGATTTTAATTATCATTAAGTTTGTTCTTTTAGGATGACAAAGCCGGAAATTTGCCGCAGGATACAGGTTTTATCGAAGCAGTGTTACTCTACCGGTTTCGATTCACAAAGCGGGATCTTGGTTTCGGTCGCTGGCGGCAGCAGGTGCTGGCTGTTTACATAATTTTCTTGTTGTGTTCTTTCCTGGATTGTATCGTACATTGTTGATTAAAGTAATAATAGAGCTATGGGCCTTTTTTCATCATCGGAGTTATCTGTTCTAATCATCATTATTATTCTTTTGAGTTCATTTTATTTCCTGAAGATTTTCGCCTGAGTAGACTGCGACTGCAAAGATGGCGAAATTTTTATTACTTTCTGAGAATTCATGGGTTTTTCATGTCCCTTGGGAGAAAGAAATTCTCTGTTCAGGACGTCTTACTTCTCAATTTTCTTCAACTTTTGGTCCTGTTTGGAATTATCAGTTTTTGGGATTTGATTGCAGAAATGATTAGTGTTTATTACGTCGTCATTATATCATCATTGCGTGCGTGGTTATGTCATCGTCGAGCCATATATTGATCATATATGGATGACACAACGAACGATGATATAATGACAACATGTAAAAATTGATCATTTATACAATTAGATGTCAAAAATTGATCATTCCAACTAATTGTCCTTAATATATCCCTAATACCATTACGATTATTAAGGATATAAACACAAATTGGATACTCTTCACCAAAAATCCCTACAAGTGCAGGAACCATTTTTAAAGTGATGAAATCTATTAACATCTCTAACAACAAATTCCCTCTCAACAATCTCACTAATTAACTTGAAAGCTTCATGACAATCGCTACACATTCTCAAGTTCTTCATGATTCTAATGGTCACTCCTTTCGGTATGCTTATCAACGCGAATCCCAACGCTAATCTCTCACTGTGCAAACCTACAATTTCCTCCTTGGCCTCCTCCTCCACATCCACAAAGACCAATCCTAAACTCCCTCCTACATATCCTCTTTGTTTCATCTTACCTTCCAACTCCCTCAACAAAGCCACCACCTCGCTCCCTCGTGCACATGATGATACATCTCCGGCGTAGAATGCGTAAGTTGAGTCCTTAATCTCAACCCAGCTGCACCCGGGTTCCTTTTGCACTCCCGTACGCCTCATTTCTGACCTAAGACCATGAGCATTCTCCCACTCTCCGTTCAATGTGTAAGCATTTGATAATGTAACATATGCACCTGCTACTTGTTGGTTAGAGTCTATTAGCCGCCTGCTAGCTTCAACTGCAATATCTACCCTTCCGTGAAGCCTACTCGCAGACAGAAGTGTGCCCCACAACAAGGCCTCTTGGTTTGGTTCTGCTTGGATACATTTGGCTAGTTTGTAGGCCTCGTTGAGCTGGCCAGTTCTACCAAGCATATCAACAATGCACGTATGATGCTTTGCATTTGGAGATATTCCATGTTTCTCGTACATAGATTCCAAGTGTTGGAGGCCTTCATCTACAAGCCCTGAATGGCTACAAGCATGCAAGACCCCAACAAAGGTGACATCGTTCGGTTTTATTCCTCTATTGATCATTTCTTGAAAGAGTTGAAGAGACATGCTCCCAAGTCCATACTTTGCAGCAGCCACAATCATTGAAGTGTAAGGTATTACAGTGGGATTCTGAATCCTCTGGAAAACCTTATCAGAATATTCAACACACCCACATTTAGCATACATGTCGACCAGTGCACTTGCAATCACATCATTCGAATCATGGCCACCACGAATTACTGCTCCATGTGCAACTTTCCCAGAAACTAACCTACCCAAGCTTGCACAAGCATTGACAACACTAGCTAACATAAAATGATTTGGCCGCTCGAACATCAAACGATTAAATTCTCCAAAAAGTTGAAGCGCTCCCTGCCCTTGTGCGTTTTGGGCATAAGCACAAATAATCGAAGTCCAAGAAACAACGTTCCTACAACCCATCGAATCAAAAACCCGCTGAGCATTATCGACATCGTTGCATTTCCCGTACATATCAACCAGCGAAGAGCACACTACAAGGTTAGATTGAAAACCCAAAAGTTCAACAAGCCCATGAACTTTTTTCCCAGTTCTGAGATGAGCAAGGATCGAACACGCATTTATCACAGTCGCGAAAGTGAACTCATTGGGCAGAACTGAACACTCGGGCATCTTCCCAAAGAGCCAGAGAGCCATTCCGGGCTGACCCGTGTCGACGTAACCGGCCATGAGCGAGGTCCACGACACAACGTTTGGTTCAGGCATTTCATCAAACAGCTGGCTTGCGAAGTCAATTCTTCGGAGCCTGACATAACAGTTTATGATATGGTTGGTGGTGAAAGTGTCGTATAAATAACCGGATTTTATGGCGGTGGAATGCAGTGAGTCTGCGGAGCCGGAATCTTTACAGTGCCGGAGCTGTTGAATGAGATGAAAGTTTGACGGTTGATTTTGGCGGGAAAGGTTTGAGGCGGTGAGGGCAGAAATGAGATTTTGGTTCAACGGATTTCTCATTTGTCTCGCGCGCGCTCTCACAACATTGAGGGTTCTTCTAGTTTATAGTACGGAAAGGTTAAACGACGACGTTTCGGTCAGATTGTCGTCACCTTAAAATATTAATAATGAGAATGATAATTTATACCTTTTTTTATGATTGTTATAATTTCAACCTTAAAGTAAAGAAGTTAAATTTAGACCTCACAATGCTATGTATTAGTTTGGATTTTTTCTTTGAAATTGATAAGCTATATAAAATGAATCCTAGGTTATAATACGAGGTCATCTATGTGGAAAGGAAAAAGTTTGGTAGAATAACTCAATCGTCAAATAGGGATAAATCTATATGAAATGGTTTCACCAAGGTGATAGTGTCTTGAGAAAAAACCTATCAAAATATACTAGTTTTGTCAGCTCAATCAGCAGTTAGTTAAACAACTAAATTATGTTAGTTAAGAGTCGGCTATCTACCTTGATTACTAAAAATTAGTTAGTTCTATTAATTGAAAATTCCCGAGAAAATAAAAAATAGAAATTGTTGTAATTAATCTTTGAGTGAATCAATGAAAAGCAAACGAAGTAGTGGTAAAATTGAAAGTAGTTAAAACTTTAGCTTGTTTTTAGCTAATGAAAAATTCTACAGTGCACATACACAATTATTATTTATAGATACGTGAGTTGCACGTATTTGTTTGAAAAGTTGGTGCACTAGTACCACACGTGTACATGGTGCACAATGCTTTCTAGTCGTTGAAAAATTGGCTTGATATTTAGTCGGTTGATATTGTTTTTTATTTTTTAAATTACGGTTGATATTGCTTGCGCAAACAAGATTTTAATCATTTAAATTGAGATTGATGGTGCCTAAGCCTTCTATTTTCTCACAAAAAAACATGCACCGCCATTACTATTACTATTACTATTCGCTGTATATCTACTATTTGCTTTGGAATATCTCTGTCTACGTTTTGCTTATTCCCCATCACCTTCCTCAGATTCTTCTAAGAAAATATTTTGTTTTCTTTTGACCATGTTTTTCAAGACAATTTCTTTTTTAACAAACAAAAAGATATTCATAAAGTTTGTTTTATAGTTGACTAGCTCACTGGCGATAAAATTAAGCTAGGATAATATAAGTTGAGCATTTGGTATCAAACTTATTATAAACATATATATCAAACTTACATTAGTGCAGATTCCTCCTCTTCGTCAACTAAATGGAGACAACTATCATTATATGAATTTATGAAAAGCTAATTGCTAGTCTTTTGGAAATAACTTATATTGTCAATTTTTACTTTAAAACAAAAAAGAAAAAAAAGAAATTGTCAATACATTCACTAGTATTCTATTACATGACATGGTGTGCCCCCATATTGGGTCATACATGGAATGATGAAAGCAAATATATATATATATATATAAAATGAAACTTGTGACAAGTGTCATGGAGTGAAACAATTCTATGGGGGTCCCAGAATTTCCTCCAAAAGATATCAATATTGGGGTTGAGTGTATATATATATATATATATATAAAATGAAACTTGTGACAAGCGTCATGGGGTGAAACAATTCTATGGGGGTCGCAGAATTTCCTCCAAAAGATATCAATATTGGGGTTGAGGGGTGGGGTGGGGGCGGGGGTGTGGGGCAAGTTCTAGAACTCCTCCTGTTTTTTGGACTTCATCTCGGTCACATCCATAATTAGGTTTTTGTGTCCAAATATTTTCTTTTACATTCACAAAATTTAATTAATTAACCACTTATAATATAATTTTTACTAAATACTTTCGCAAATGGTGGATTGACCTGATGGTTAAGGGAATAGAGGTAGGTCCAGCCCTAGGCTTGTGCAGTTAACGTTTTTGTACACGACCTCATAAGAAAAGAAAGAAAAAAGAAGATCATAGGCCGAGGGACCACCAAATGTCGCGATATGTAATGTGGGAATAAAACTCCCTATATAGCGTTGCATTAGACCCATTCTCCAGCATAACGTGCAAGAATACATTGAGGAATCCCTCCAAAAGATGGCGTTGGAACGCATAGTGCATAGAATTAACGTTCGCTAATTTATCTTCGATAAAGTCGCAGACACACTCCTTAATATCCTTGTAAGGGGATACTTCGAGAATGTTTGTTAATTCTTGCTTGGTTTCCCGATTAAAGCTGCTTTTTAGCTTCATACACTTCTTTTTTAATTTTATCACTTGATTTTCTTTTAATTTATTCATTCCAATCACTAAACAAAACGATTTTCTTTTAATTCCAATCACTAAACAAAATGACGGAACTCCAAAAAGTGAAAAGAAAGTGCGAAAATCTCTAGGGTTAATATAAATGAGAAGGCTCGGGGTATGGTGACCGGAGGATGGTAAGGGTGGACAGAGACATGATGACAACACTGGATTTGGTCCGCAAAAATGAAGGCGCCTGAAATAGCAATTGAGAATGGCCCCTACTACCCCCACCCATATAAGTCTGCCACAACAGACAATTGCATGTACTACCACCACACAACACTGTTGGAACAAGAACAATATTTATTGCATCACCTGTTCATAACACAAAAATAAATGAATGAATAAATACACAGATAAAGATGCTATGAGAAAAAAATTAGGGTTTCACACAGTCACATGATGTTATTCAATCACGTATTATAATATGTGTGAATGACATGGTTAATATTTTATAGAATTGGGATATAATAGTAACAAATAGATACAGTTGTTATAAGTAGACAAGTGTTATAAAAGAGTAAATCAAGAACAATATTTAGCAATGTGACAGTTACACCGACACACAAAAAATTTTCTTAAGTTATACTGGCCAATAATTTGATTGGTTCTTAGTCCAAGGGGCTACATGTATGACTTAATTTTAGAAAGTGCATAAATATAGGTCCCCACAAGCTCACACACCCAAAATTTGATGTAACAACAACACTGGCAATATTTATTATAAATTACAAGACCTAAACAAAGTGCCTAACATCAATGCTTTTCTCTCCCTATAAATACAGGCTTCTACAATACTGGAGAGCTACCAAATAGAAACTAATCAAATAGAGTTTGCTTAATTTTTTACCTCCAAATTGTGCCTTCTTCCCAAATGGCCCCAGTACCAATTTACCCTATCAAGGTTGGTCACATTGATGATGTCCAAGAACTCAGAAAATCCAAGCCCTCCATTATTCCTGAGAGATTTGTGAGGGACATGACTGAGAGGCCAACTCTAGCCACTCCCATGCCATGCTCCACTGCCATTCCCACCATCAATTTCTCAAAGCTTGCAAAAGGAACAAAAGATGAACAAAAGTTTGAGATTTCCCAGCTTGCAAATGCCTGTGAGAACTGGGGATTTTTTCAGGTAAAAATTCCACAAAACTCTCCTTTTTCTTTTTACGTGTATGAAAAACATGGTAATCTAGACATGAGTTTAGCCAAGTTGGTCAGTGCAGTGTGTTCTCCTTTCTGTACCCAAGTTCGAATCTCCCATACTTTCTTTCCGTGATTTAGATGAATTAGCGTAGAAATATCCCTTGTATAAAAAAAAAACATGGCAAGTCATGGAAGCTAATGATTGATCTGTGGTGACTATTATATGACAGGTGGTTAATCATGGGATTGATCTGAGTATACTTGAGAGCATAGAGAAGGTGGCCAAGGAATTTTTCATGCTGCCTTTGGAAGAGAAGAAGAAGTATGCCATGGCTCCTGGGACTGTTCAGGGATATGGCCAGGCTTTTGTGTTATCCGAAGACCAGAAATTGGACTGGTGCAACATGTTTGCTCTTGGGGTTGTACCAAACTTTATAAGAAACCCCATGTTATGGCCAACAAACCCAGAAAATTTCAGGTAAAAGTTTCTTCCATGCTTCAAAATATGTTAGTTTTTGTTTTGGGTATTATTTTCATGCAAATCACAGTTTGATACGTATAAAAATAATCGAAAACACAAGGTTGCTTTTTATTGACACTCTAAAATGTTCATCATGCACTTTCTACGTACAAAGTTTGTTTTGTGCGTGTATATATAAAGTTGGAGTGCATGATGATTTTTTGGAATGCTAATTACAGTTTTTAAAAGTCAAAACAAAAATTTTATGTTCACGTGTCAGATTGTGATTTATGTAAGTATGGCTACTTACAATTTATATTAAAAAAACGCCTAGTATTTTCTTTTTCTTACTATTGAAGTCTAAAGTCTAAACCTTTTCCTTCTTTTGTTTTCCCCCACTCAAGTGAAAGTGTAGAGGTTTATTCAAAGGAAGTGAGGAAACTGTGCCAGAATCTGCTGAAATACATAGCCATGAGCCTTGGCTTGCAAGGTGATGTATTTGAGAAGATGTTTGGTGAGGCTGTGCAAGCCATAAGGATGAACTACTACCCTCCATGTTCAAGACCTGACCTAGTTTTGGGACTAAGTCCACACTCAGATGGAAGTGCCCTCACAGTTTTGCAGCAAGGGAAGGGCAACTCAGTGGGGCTTCAAATCCTCAAAGATGACAGATGGGTCCCTGTTAAGCCCATTCCCAATGCACTTGTGATCAACATTGGAGACACCATAGAGGTGAGTAAAAATGTTGGTTGCATAACAGAATCTCTCATAAGTTAGGGGACTATCGGGAAGCTCCTAAAAGTGTTGGCACCCACTCCGTGGGTGCTTTGCGCCATATGAGTTTCATTGATGAGCTAATCTCGCTTAATTCCCTAAATTGATTATAAAAAAATTAAAATAAAAACTTGGTACTTGGGAAGTTACTATTTTTCTAACATGAAAAGCATATAAAATGCAGGTTCTTACAAATGGGAAATATAAGAGTGTGGAGCATAGAGCAGTGACACACAAGGAGAAAGACAGGCTTTCAATTGTGACGTTTTATGCTCCTAGCTATGAGATAGAGGTTGGACCAATGGCAGAATTGGTGGATGAAAACAACCCATGCAAGTATAGAAGATACAATCATGGAGAGTACAGTAAACACTATGTAACAAACAAGTTGCAAGGCAAGAAGACCTTGGAGTTTGCCAAGATTCAAACCAAAATCTCAAACTAATTGGCAGGACCCATTTAGTCCCCAACCCTTCAATATATATATATATATATGTTACATATTTTCTGTGCACACTACTATCGCACTGTAGTCTACATGTGTTTCAGTTCCACAAAGTCTTGTAAATTTTAGACCAAAAACTATGTGGTGATCACTTTCTCCGGACATGATGCTGATTCATTATTTAATGGCAGATTGTCGAAATAGTAATGAAATGTTATTAGTAACATGTTAATAACATAACGCACCGATGTGTTATTAACACAAAATTCGACAGACGTCATGTCAAGGAAGTGTAAATTATTGGGCTGCACTGTTCATATGTAACTCATTTATAACAATCTCCACCAATCAACTGAATCATGTGCGGTCTTTGTGTTTACAAGCTTTTTCTTATCAAATTGTGTTTGTATACATATCAAACAGAAAAATATCACTTTTTACTGTTCTCTCTCTCTCTCTCTCTAAGATTCTTGTTTTTCTTTATTTTGAAAGTGGGAAGAATTTGTTAAGAAATTATCACGAAGGTACATATACTATGCATGTCGAACGTAATTAAGCGGTCGCACACGTCAAAAAAATACCATACAAATTCACAATTATAAACTCATCATGAATACAATACAATTTCTAATCACAACGGAGACCCATATCTAACCAACAAGAAAATTAACAACCCTGCGAGTTGTAGAACCACCGTAACAACATCACAAGGACAAGACTGCACCACCTCTGATGATCTTGCAATTGTCAGTAAAGAAACGCTGCTATGAGTCACTTCCAACAAATGTCGAGCTTCCTCCTGATAGTCCTTTGTCATGCACACAAACCAAAAGAAAAACAAAAATCAACCTTAACTCTGAACAATGACCACTGCTTAAAGATCTGAGTTTGATCCGTAAGCCATAGCCATCATAAAGGCTCTCCTCGATATAGTGAGAGAGTGACCACAATTACGAAAACTCTTCTCGCCACAATGAAAGAGCGACCACAACCAGAAAAGAAACATGGAAGAAAATAGAAGGAAGAGATCAAGGAGATTGCCACCGATCTCAAGACCAACTGCCAGAGTTAGCGACCGAGGGATTTTTCCTTTAGATTTTTCTCTAGATAGCGGCTAGGGTTTTGAGTGTATACTCTCTCTCTAAGATTCTTAATATAGAGAGAATAGCATGCAAAATTATGTAATCATATGCAGGAATCCAACCCCAACACCAACAGCAATAATTCTTTGTAATCGAAAAGGAAAATGGACAAAATCATAGGTGTTCCATTGTTGAAGGAGAGAAAGAGAGAGAGAGAGAAAAAGAAAGAAAGAGAGCTTTTTTCTGAGTGGTGGGAACCATTGAAATCATGCAAATATGTCCGTAATATTTTGTTGTTCACATTATTGGCGTGAAGGAAGCAGCACTAAGCAAGTGGTGATGAGTTTTTTGGCGATTCAAGAAGCTGAAATGACAATTGAGTGCTAACAACAAATAGAGCACAAAGTGATGAAGCTCTAGTAACATTATTCATGACATGAGACCTGAGGTAAAATGAAGGAATTTTTTAGCTAGTGTCGTTCGGGATATTTTAATATCGGGGTTTTGGCCGTTAAATTTTTTATCAATAATCAAATGATCAAGATACAACGATCAAAAATCTCGATTTATAAGATACACCAGAACATAATAGAACTTTTATAAAATGAGATCAATTATAATTCGGTCTATGTGCTTTGCTCACTTTGGTTCATATAGTTTTAATTTTTGCCGTTATGTAGTTCAAGAACAATGACTTAATTTTATCAATTTTTTCGATGAAATTAATACGTTTGAAGTACATGTAAATTAGGAAAACAAGGTACCATTGTGAGCTTTGATTTTGTCATGCTCACCACAAAGTTCACCATGAAAATAAAATAATAATGCAAAAGTTCAACAAAGCAAAAGACCTACTTGGGGCAAATGAAGTTATGTATGATGCAATTAATCAGCTTTATGGTACGTGTGGGAGAAACTTTGCCCCAACAAATCAAGCATGACCTATGCAGCTTGGAATAATGTCACTAAAAAAAATAAAGCAATTGATTTGGTGATGTAATTTGTTTAGTGGAATAAATTAAACCAATTAACTATTAAAACGTGACACATGGTTTTGAGACAGAAGAACATGAAACAACCTTCAATACCATTGCACCCAATAATTAGTGCTCTAGTCCACAGATTCAAGAATCTGTTCTCATTATTTCTATATAGTATATGCAATTCAATATTAAAGGTAATTCTCAAAGGATTCAGAATTCTGTGTCAATATATTCAACAAATAATATGGTAAAATGCTCATAGTTGGATCAATAATGTCTCTACTTCGTTCGACTAATATAGATGCGATGACAATATGTATTTGTAATGAGTTTTCGATGCCAAGTAGTGACCAGTCCCATTGTTGTGGATGGGCTTACCTCCTTGGAAAATTACCTTGGGGAATGTCTCGAGTCATCTACTTTTTTGATCGGAAAACTAAAATTTTTATAATTCTAACACTTCATTTTTCTAATGAAACATGTGTCCAAATATCTTTTGTAAATATCATATTATTTGAAAATTGTTAACAAAGGGAAGAAGATTGAAAAGCATAATAATTTCACAATAAAATCTTAGGCAATTAGCTGGAATGATCAGTTTCTGACATTTGGTTGCAGAAATGATCAATTTTTACATGTCATCATTATATCATTGTTGTGTGGAGAACTAAAAATTGATTATTCTGCAACCAAATGTCAAAAACTGATCATTCTAACTAATTGCCCTAAAATATGTGTGTTAGGGACATAGGGCATTGCCTCATGCATGAGAGAAGAAAAAAAAACAAAAGTACAAACTTGAACCCATTCATGACTTTTTTGACAAGAATCCTTCCCACTAACTAGAAAACAAGTGCTCACGGCAGGTATGTGCTATTTCTTAACTCGCAATTACCATACAATTGTGGGAACTTCACCACCTCTTTTCCCACCGCATTGAGAGATTCTTTCATGTAATCTTAGTAGTGTTGTTGTCTAATAAATATTGTTACGTGTTCAAAAAAGTACACTACTCATTCAGTAGACAGTAAACATAAACGACTATTATATAATGAAGAGATGACACGAGAGAGTCTCTTCACCCCAACCCACCAAAGGGCTAATTATGCATCCTTTTCAACAAGGAAACCCTACATTTACTTTCCCCTTTGGTTAGTTGGAATATAAAATATAAGAGAAGGGGTGGTGATCTCAGCAAATGGGTCCCAAAATCTCAAGCTTGACAAACTTTATTGAGTTGGAAATGCCAAGCGTGATTAAACAATAAGCGATTATTTGTTTTAGAAAAAGTGAGCACCAAAGGATTTGGAAGGAAGCTTGTAGTGACTGGTGAAGGGGGACCCGAATTTGGCATTCATGAGAGGAGGGATTTCTGCAATTCTGCTCGTCTCTCACTCACTTTGTGCGTAGGGAATTTCTTTGATTTATTGAATTAAGAGAGAACCGTTAATTTTGCTTCCATCACTTCCATTACCATTTTCTCGGCATGTGGCAATTCATTGATGAACTTGCTACAAAAATAACACCTTTCCTCTTCTTTCTTTCTTTCTTTTCTGGTTGTATTATATATAATTTCAAAGTTCCATAATTTTGACGACCATGACCAACCTAAAAAATCTCACTTTTTCCCTTTTCACTTTCTTGTTAGAAGAATAAAGAGAAAAATTAACAAATTTATTATCATATTTTTTGCTTATAGTTCTAAGCAAATTTATATGAACGTAGACGAGCATAAAATTTGTAGCTCAAGCGATTCAGAATAAAAATTTATATGAATGTAGACGAGCATAAAATTTGTAGCTCAAGCGATTTAGAATAATCACCTGTACACTCGAGGTCTCTCAGCATCTCGGTCGTATTTTTGGCTTTTATCCGTTGTTTCGCGTTGGAATGATAACTAATCATCACTTGATTATATGGCTTTCACACGACTGTTTATTATATTAAGATTCGACTCCGTATCAACTTGGTAACAACAGCACTCGCACTTTCAACTTGGGAACACCAGCAACGCAAACATCTTACTGAAAGCTACTTCCACCTCCCAACGTCAGGGCTGATATCATACCAAACTTTTTAGTGTATGCTACGATCAATCGCTCACTTTCATGGACAATTTCTGACAGTTGATGCATGTGAAGCGCATATCCTGCCAACGATCAGAAATTGCCCATGACCTGACCTTAGCAATAGCCAACTGTTTATAATATGAAACGACTGATTTTTGCACACCCTTTTTCATCTTCTGCACACTACCTCTTTATTTTGGCCCTTGATTCTCCTTTATTTGTTCAACCCAATGGCTAGCAAAGAGGAAGTGAAAAACAGGGGTAAAAGTTAACATCATCCGAGTCTAACATCTCTAGATAACGAGCCGTAAAAACACGAATCGACCAAACAAATGATGAGGCAGAAGAGCATAAGCATCTTGTAATCATATAGACAAATTCTGAGTGGGCAAGCCATGTGTTTTGCAAATCAAGACAAAAGCATCCACCTGATAAATTTGATATCCGATCGTCGAAATGCAATTTCAAGTGGACACACTGGGACCGAAAGTAAGCCTCCTTCCAGTGGGGCAAAGAAACAGGTAACAAAGATGGATTGGTAAAGTCATGGGATGGAAGATAACGCAGTAATTAAACAAAGATACGATACGGTTGGTGCACCGGGGCCATATTATGAAGTCAATTACAGATTTCCCCAGCAAGAGTGCACTACCCATACTAGCCATCCATACCTTGCTCCAAGGGCAAAATGTACAAAGTATTCTCGGCTCGTGCTTTTTATGCAATCACTATTGGTCACTGGTGCATTGGCATTTACAAGTGATTGTGCCACTTCGCCCACCGCTTGACCCAACTTCTTGTGCTAATTATAGCAGCAAAAGGTACCACGCCATTTGAAGGATGATCAACTTAGACCACATCATGCCAAGTACCTAAACAAATTAGGGTTGTCTTTGTCCCGTTCTAAGTAGTCTCTTGTGATTAGATCTTCGATCCTCTTTTTTATTGCTTTGAAGTCGGGCTGAAAGAAGAGACATGGGAGCGAGGGAGGGAAACAAACACCGCTCATTTAGCACCATGGAAAAGGGGTTAAAATAGTATCAAATCAGAAAGAAAAAAATAAGCACTACACTAACCTTGAACATGCGACCTAGCTGCTCAACACACTCCATAACCAACTGCTGATGACCCAAAACTTTACGGCTCTTCATAATACGCACAATTGATGCATCGATGGCATACCGTCTGTCCTTGTCAACATCTTCAATTACTTTCTTCTTCTCGTCCACCGGTGGGAGTGGAATCTGCGTGATGAACACAGTGGTGATAAGTGATCACTCAAAAAAACACAAATTAGAAGACAAAATGACAAGATACTGAAAATAGATCCAAGTACCTTGATCCTCCTCATTTTGTCAGTAAACTTAGCGTTGAACTCAAAGTAATCAGTAGGAGAGATAGTTTTTGTGTTTGGTTCCTTGTTAAGGATCTTATACTTGGCACATGACAAGGAATGGAGTAGTCTAACAACATCATCGTCAGTCAAGTTTAACTGAGTCATAATCTCCGAGTAACTCAGTCTATCTGAGGTATTGAATAACAGCAGGGCTGAAGCCTAAAGTAAGATAAAGAAAAATCAGTCTTAGAAATGAATAAATCTCAACTAGAAACCGCATCTCACAGCCCAAAAGAAAAATATGAAAAATAGATCACAGATTAGTTCGATTAATATATTAGATACATCACCTGATAAGTCGTCACAATAAGCTCTATGGTTTTTGGTTCAAATTTCCCAATGATGTTACAAGTACCCAGTGAGTACATCCATGTAAGCTTTCTGTGTTTTGTCTTCGTTTGATAGAATTCCCTGAAAAGTTCTACGCACTTGACCTAAAGCAAGAGTGAAGAATAAAGAAGTTAGAAACTTCCCCAAGATTCTTAACCCAGCAGATAGTAAATTTTGCAAGGGATTTTCTCAGCAGAATCTGTATTACCATCTCTGGGGGTAGGTTGAGGTCAAAAGACTTGTAGCTTGGCCAGAAGCCAGTGGTCAACACAGTAACTGTCAAATCAATCCCAGGATTTGCCTGTGGATTACTTTTCAGATACTCCTCAAAGCCGACTTGGTTGTCCTTGGCCAATGTCAAATCAGTAACCTGCAAAAAAGAACCCATTTTTCTTACTTAGTCGTATCTCCAGCAGTAACCCAGAAATGCATGCACACAAGTACAGAACATTAAAAACAACATTTCTTGAAGGATTTTTTAAGACAACTGACCATTCCCTCCATCTTTGAGGTAAACTGACCACCACATTGTTGCTTCAGTTTTGTCAAAATGCATCTCTCATGGTCATCATTAGCACTCTTGTCAAAAAGAAGACGTCGAGCAAGCTTTTTCCTGCCAGAAATTAAATACGTATAGTTAATCTAATGCCTTTTAGTTTTAAACTATATATAATAATCTATAACCTTTCCCAAAAATACATTAAGATTGAAATCAAGCAATTTGAGCAATAAAAGTGATACCTATAGAACTCAGCGAACAGGTCTTTGTCACTAATATATGCCAGCAACTTTACTACCTGCAGTTTAATCGGCCTTTATTACTGAATTTTGTCTACCAGAATAAGAAAAAAGTAATATGTCATGGAAGGTAAATAAATGGAATGGGACATCCAAGAGTCCAGACCTTCTCAAGTGTCTCCTCAATGGCTTCATCACTCAACTTTTCACTGCCACCTTTCTTAAGAATGTTATCACAAAAAGTCGCAAGTAGTTCCGCACTAGAGCTTCCAGCAACACCCTTGTTGCAAAAGATCTCAAAAGCCTCTTTTAGGGCCTACAGATGCACAAAAAACTCTCAGTTATGCAGAAATAATTGGTGGCAACAATAAGAATCTTAAAGCCCCGTTAAAATACAAACCTTGTGGAAAAGAGTATGGTTTTGGAAACATTCATTGACGTATGCTATGTACTTATCATGCAGCTCAATCACTTTTCTAACAAAAACCTGAAAAGCACACTCATATTAGTTGTCACTCAAGCAAATCCAAAGTTCCACGTGTGCAATGTTCATGAAATTACCTGTTCCTGCAAACCAACAACATCCTTTTTCTCTGCCTGTGGGGGAACAAAAAACTCAGCATTCACGTACAATTAATTGTCAAATACCATTACATGAACAATCTGAATCAAACGAAGTGATCACTGGACCACTGATAAATCAAAACTGACATCATAAAATAGCTGTCTAGTTAGATATATGAAACAAGAAAAGTCGACAAACAGGACACTCTTTGGAAAAATATGAACAATCCTTTCATCTTTACAGTATATAGCATATCATACCATGCCCTCTATGCAGATTTAATGAATCTATTAATGGTGCAATGGAGCTTCCAATCCCCATGGATAGGAAATTTTTTAAATTACCATGAAAAATAAAAGTAAAAAAAGTATTTTAAGGAAGATTGTAAAGACCTAAAATTTCGGTCAATAGTTTGGTTTTCATTTGAATCTATTTTCTATGGCTATATTATTTTCCCCCGTGTCAAGAGTTTAGTTTTCATTTGAATCTACTTTCTATGGCTATATTATTTTCCTCCATGGGACTACGGGAGTCTCTAACTTAGAATTTCAAACAAAGTCTGACCAGTAGATAGTATTCAGTAGAAAACCTTCTCAGCAGCCATGAATGTATAAAAATAAAAGAAAAGATGGTCAAGGCATATACCTTCTTGTTGCTTGCTGCATCTTCTGCCTGTTTGACTAAGGCTGTTCCTTCAGCAGTAACATGCTGCATCATGGAACACCATGAAATATTAAAAGCATGAAAGAAAAGACAGAAATGGAAAAATATATATGCTAATGCTACGTACCAGATCACCTTTAACCCAGAAAAAATAAAGGAAGACTGCTAACCTGCTTGAATATTTGAGAAACAGGCTCCAAGCCTCGAGGTATCTTAGAAAATAGCCTGAACATTCTAGACAGATCATCCACCTTAAACAGAGAAAAAAATAATGATAAGAAATAACATTCGTCTAGTTTTTTCAGAATTCCTTCAATCTAATAAACAAACTATTGTGATTTGTGGCTCAAAATTAGGATGATGCAGAAATTAGGTTTTGTGTTACCTATTTCGTTTTGGTGTCCTATTTGGGTTTGGATTTGACTTCTTGGTTGGATTCCTTGCTTGGTGGAGAAATTTTGTTAATTACCTATTTGATTAGGTTTTGGATTTACTTCCAATTAGGATTAGGATTCTCATTGTAACCTAAGTCCTATGCACTATAAATAGGACCTTAGGGTTAGTTTATTTCGTGTGCCATCACCATTAGTGTAGAGAGTTTTCTCTCTTTTGGATTTTGGGTGGAGGTCACTGTTTGGAGTCATGAGTGTGTGGCAAATTCATGGCTCATTCATTTGGCAAATATGTTAAAGTCACTTGTGAGTTGGAGAATAATTTGGGAGAATCTCCTTCATTTGTTTTTGGGTTCTCTACTCGTTTGGCTTAGGGTTTGTAATTTGTGGGATTTGGGTTGCAAGAGTTAAACACTCTTTTGTAATCTCCGTTTGTTTAGTGAAATTTCTCGCTGTGCTTTGCCCGTGGACATAGGCTTTTACGCCGAACCACGTTAATCTCTTGTGTTCTTATTTTGAGATTGTTTGTTTCTTCGCTCTTGCCTACGACGTTGATATTTGGTACTTTGTTAGAATTCACTTCTGCTTGTGCATAAAAGTTCAACACAAACATGCAGATTTTAACATTTCTCAGAAGGTACCTTGTCATCTCGAAGCAATGCATGGCATCCCGAGTGCTCTTTCTCAAGTAGTTGGGTTGCATAAACAGACAACAACTCATGTTGAACTTTCTACATTAAGCAAATAATAACAATATTAAAAGCCAGATTTCAAATTCTACAGATACTTGCATCCCGACTTACCTAGACTTACAGTCCATAGGAATATCTATGCATACAAGATAAATTCATAGAAATAATCAAATACAAACCTCAAGCAGCTTTGGCTCACTACTAGAGTGCAAGTAGTGAGAAACTCGATCTTTCTCCCGTTTTAAACATTCCTCTGCCTGGAATTTCACATAAATATTAAGTTCATCGAAATTGTGTCATATAAGTGTATATAAAATTAAAACAGATAAGACAAGCATAATGGAGTTTACTTTCAACATATAATCTGGACAAGAATCTTCTAAGATCCAGTTGGAAGCTTTTCGAGAATAATAGGCAGCAGTGTCTTTGAGCATATCTGCTTCAAAGTCATTTTCATAGTGAACCATTTGCCCCATTCCAATCTCAACAAATATATCCAGAACATTCTTCAAGAGAGCTCGATCAATCTGTTCTCCTTCACGTTCTTGATCAATCTGATTCGTAAAATGTCAAGTAAATTTATTTCAACTTAAATACTAGAACATGCGGTTCAGGTAAAACTGAAACGTACCAGAGATATTACAGCATCTCTTACTTTTGCTTTCAATTCTTGGTAGACCTGAAAATCACAATGATATATTGCCCATCATATTACAATCTGTTACTCACAAAAATCAGCTGAAGATGTGAAGGGATCATGATGGAAGACATCTTTCATACAAATTTTACCAAGAAATGGGTTGGGGTGAGGGAGGAGAAGCAATTATATAGAAAAGAAAATATAAAAAATGGTATCGAAGTCAGTTTGGGCTATGGTTCAAGAGGCAATCAAAAGAATTCTCCAAACAACGTGATTTAAGATGGCATGTAAGGGTTCCAGTGCAACTTACCAGATCTCGGAAGCAAGTAAGTCCAACTTCATTTAGGGGTGGCAGTGATCTCCGAGCTATAAAGTAGCGATCAAGATAATGAAAGAAACGAGAGAGCCACCTGACCATAATTTTATGGTTGGTCCACCTTTTCACAAGCTCTCTCAACATGAACTCATCATGCTTCTCTCTCAAAGATGGCAAAACCTGACATAACATAAGCATATAAAATTAAACTATATCGAAAATTGCAACAGGAAGAGCATTTGTAAGTGAAAAAAGAAATAAACCATTTTTCAACATCTCAAACAACACTTGGGGGGTCGGGGAACGCTGAATCAGCCTTAACTACACATGCCACAATGAATATTGAATTCTAACAGGTCTATAGGTAATGTTAGATAGTACAGAGCATTAAGAATCTCAATTTATCTCAATTTATCTGTATTACAGTAAGTATTGGGACTAGGAAAAGTAATAGCTAAATGCTTCCTCACCGTCGAAGTAATGTACTCTTCAAAAGATTCCCTGTACTTGTCATAGAGCTGCTGTGAATAGTCATGTGGTGGCTTTTGAGTGCACATATTGTATATGGTTCTGCGAATAAAATTAAGATCAACAAAACACAATCAGCAACATTAACCTTTGGAGCATGCAACAACAGCCAATGACAATTATAATGACCACAACACGAAAAAATAACAAAAGTTAGAAACAGATACGTGTAGAGCATCATGTAGTCCTCAGAGCTGAACTGCGGCTCAGGCAACCCTTCTAGAATGTTCTTCAGCTTTGTGATCCCCTTCTGCATGAACTCCCATCCTTGTTCTAAATCAATGGTCTTCCGCTCGTTCATCGTCATTCTGCCAGACTCTAATTCGCAACCGCGAAGCCACAATCTGCAAAACTCAATCACCGAAACATCAACAGACTGAGCCAAAGCCAAATTCCCAAATGCAAAAACCAAAGACTCATCAAAAACCCTAAATCACCTAGTTCAATCAACTTCCCCTAAATTCAAAGCCAAAGAATCATAAAGCCCTAAATGCTCCGTTCGACGGTGATGTAAACACGATTTCCCAGCAACCAATCAAACCTCAAGATTTCACAGCAATCAATCAAACCTCAAGATTGAAACTTTCCGAAATCGAACTCCAAATGTGAAAATTTACCAAAATTACATCCCCAATCAATGCTGAAAAGCACCAGTTCGTAACAGACAGTTACAAGTTAAAGAAACTGGTGTAAAATCAATCGGTGATCAGAACAGAGATCAAGAATCGCGATGTGAGAAAGTAAGTAGAGAGATTCACCTGATTTGGGAACCGGAAAAACCCTAATCGGAGGAAAGAAAGAGAAGGGGCTGGAGGAGGAGGAGGATGGCAGACGTTGACGACGAAGTCCGACAGAGCATTGATAGAGAGAGAGAGAGAGAGAGAGAGAGAGATAGAGAGAGAGGGGAAAAGGGTAAAGTAATCTATCTGATCTCAGATGTAAGCACTTTTCGATTTCGGATCCACTGCTTCTGCTTGTACTACTATCATTTCATTTCATTATTTTTTTCTTTTTGCTGAAAAATGAAAAGAGTCCTGTAAATTCTGTGATTTTTTCCATATAGGTTGGCGGGGGATTTTTAATTTATTTTATCATTTTAGGGGTCTGGTTGGTGATAAAGTGTGGCTTATCATCTACTTTCTTTTTTGGGAAGTTCTCGCCTACAATTAATTGTTTTTGCATTTTGGTGTTGGTTCGATTTTTAGTAATTTTTTTATTCCTTAACAATTAATTATTGAATTTATTAACGTTATCATTGTACTAAAAAAAATAGAGAACATATTGGCCCATTCAAATTGTAGTAAACAGTTTGGTTCGGTTTTAACAGTCAAAAAATTAAACGGTCGAAGTCACTGAAATTTATGTGTATGAAGCTCTACATTGTTTCCACTCTGAAATTTATTTCATTCACTATTCACCATTTCCGCCTACCCTTACCCTCCCTCCACCTTCTTAATCTATAATTCCCTTTCTAACAAAAAAACGAAAACTAAAGTTAAATATGAATAAGGTTACTTAACTGGCCCTGAAATTTTTTATGGGCCGGCCCATGCTATAACTAAGCCCAATCAACTCATTGTAAGCAATTTGATGCATATAGGGATATGTTTGACTGTAATTTTTCTCATGTTCATTTTCCATTTTTGGACATTTTAATTTTTAGTCAATGCTCATTTTCCGTTTCTCGTTCCCTTAATCTAGTTTAGAGTAAAAATATAATTTGTATTAAAAATTAAAAAACACTAATGAAGGAGCTTATTATCGAACGTCGATGAAATACACGCATGCAAGCTTAAGGAGGGAGTGACCATAGGCTATTGAAATGAAAAAGTGTAGCAAACTATGAGAAATTTCTTCAATACTGTATTATTGAATGATATGAGAATAAATGATTAAGATTGAAAATATAATATCTAAATAATTACGAAAATTAAATTTAATAATTAAAACACCCGTAATATTGAATGATACGCGACATTAAATCCACACCAGCAAATTATGATCATTTTCGTCTCAAGTTTTCAAATCTTTTCATGGCCACGCAATTTCTTGCGGCTCATGTACTTAATTGTAGGTCAAATTATAAAGAAGAATAAAAATAGGACAAAAGCACTAATGCCTACTTATATAAAAAGAAAATCAATAAGCAGCTGACACCGGTACTTATGTTATCATCCAGGTCGATGGTGCATTTTATTTGGTGGACTTGCCAACATTTTATATGTGGAATATGTGCACAAGTACTGTCAAAGAATTTCTAAGTTGCATGCGCTCAAAGTGCGACTAACAGGATTGCTACACCTGGCAAGTTGGCAACATTCATGTTGTTTGCTGCCACGTACACACAACCGCGGTTTACTTTGGTGTGAAAAATGTTAGAGAGACTATTTTTTTAAACTGTGGTGTACTATCTGATGTGACAAATATTATATATTTGCCATATCATTTAATGAATTGGAAGAAGCTAATTGCAAGGCCCAACTTTCTTGAAGATTAAGTCTATTTTTGAAGACACATTCCCCTCATGAGCAAATTTTTGTAATTTTCACACATATTTTCCGCAAAACAAATATAAAAGCAAATGTAGTGGTCGAACTTGGACATCATTATAATTATAATTGATTTGATTTTCACGATTCACTAATTCTATTGCAAAATACATGTCCAATGACCATATATATTTATAAAGAAAATATATACGATATACACATGCTGGATCAAGAACAAATGACCGCACTTGATGAACAGTTTAATCGAAACAATATATAAATGCATAAGGCCTTCGTATATACTCGCCGTTATAGATGCATGAGGAAACTCTAAATCCCTAATTTCAGAAACTCAATAGGATTTATATATCACCTATGTATATTCATCCAAAGGATATAATTAAGTGTAAAAATGCCCTGAAAACCCTAGTTCTCCCTTTAGCTCTTCCTTAAGAGTGTAGCTTTAATGCTACATACTACTCATGATATAATTGTTTTAGCCGTAAAAGAAAAATTGCTTCCATGATATTTTTTATTTTAAATTACAATTATTTTTGGTATCACTCAATACTACATATCATTAAAGAAGAAGAGTAATGCTAGAAATACCATATTTTTAAACCACATTTGTATACCATCTCATGTGGCAAATGATGCATACAACTAATATCCAATTAGATAGATTTATTAATTGACGTGTCATGTATACATTATTTGCTACAAAAATGTGATACAAAAATGTTGTATCCCTAGCATTTTTCAAAGAAAAATTGCTTCCGTAATTTGTATTTATGTGGTTTAGAAAGAACAATGAACCACGTAATTAAACATGGTCTAAATTGGTTTTCGCTTTTTTAATATGTAGGGTTGTCTCTTATAATGGTGGTCCCCGGCAACTCCCACATTTTGGGTTAAACAAACTCTAACGTTAAACAGATAACTTTAACTTAGCTATAATCTATATCTAGTCAACATCTGCATATAGCAGACATACTATGCTCCTGCATTGGATATATCATATAGGTGTAATTATCATGTCATACACACTGACAGCGACCTCATACCAGTGTTGCGATAATTAATCCTGGATCAAAATTTGGAAAACCATATTATTCAAGTTCACATGAAAGCAATTCCACCAGAAGCAGCAGAACCTCCAAATAAAGCAAAGATTTATAAATCCCACGATCAATTAACAAAGAAAACAAGCCACATGATGGAAAAGCTCAAATCATAATCCCTTAATTAAAAACAAAAGGAAAGAAGGAAGGAAACAAACGTAAGATGATCGGTTCACTTAGCCAACACGCGCACGCGCTCGCACATACTAATTAAACTCGCTTACAGCCCAGAATTACTTGATCCTTTGTAATAATTAGATCCTTGCATATGGGGAATATTGTTGATCAATATCCTTTGATGATCTTCATTAATATTGTTGTTAGCCTTGTCTTGATTGTTAGTATTATCATTATTAACTAGCGATGATATTCTATCTCCTTCTTGCTCTCGATACCTGTGCAAGTACCTTCGCAACGGACCGGTGTAGTCATCGAAACCCAGCGCTCCGAGCGCCCAGCAGACGTCGTCGCCATTCACGGTCTTTCTCCTCTCCTTGCAGCACTTCTCCACGGCCTCGCCAGTGACAAAGCTGATGAACTCCGACACGCATTCTTGCATGGTTTCCTTGGCCTCCTTTGAGATCTTGGCGTTGGGTGGCAATATTTGCTTCATGATCCGCCCGACGTTGGCTATTGGCAGCAGCTGGTCTTGCTCCTTGATACCCCCATCAATATCATCATCATTTGCAGCTCCACTTGCTCCAGTATTGTTGTTGCCGACCATTTCTGGACACGAACTAATACTTGCAGCCTTGTACTTGTGGGGAGTCAACATCCCCATTTCTATTTATAGACAAATGGTGGCATGGATGTATATGAATGTATAAATACGCATTCCATTGCAAATACTTGTACGTACGTATATATTTAAAATATGGATAATTATATTGTTATGATTGAGTTTGAACTCGACTGAATTTTCTTTTATTCAACAATTATTGTAAATGAGTTCTGAACATAAAATATCTACTAACGAAGAAAATACTAGCTTGGCGTGCACTATGTGTTAGATTAAATTTTGATACTGTTGATTTTTAACTAAAGTATAACATTATGAATATTATAAGTTTCTAAGTACCAACATACTTGTAGCTAGCTAGCCTCATAATAATACCTAAAATAGACCAAAATCACCGTCTATAACTATTGTCTAGCAACACCAAGTTTCTATTTTATTAAAAAATTTCCCTGAACTCAAATTTCTTGACACACCCCGACCCGAATATCCAGGTGGATACCGGATATCGAGGCGTGCTGACCATCACTCCGGAGGAGTGACGAAGTCATGACGTGAAAAAGAAATAAGAATTTGAATAAAAGTTGAAATTTTAAAAGTAAACAAAGAGTTTAAAGAGTGCGTAGATTACAACTAAGTGTCAGAGCAAGGAAGTGCAGTAAAGGAAATAATATTCCCATCCCGAAGGATGGATAAGAAAGAACAAAGTAATACTCTTCCATACATTAACTGAAATGTACGTCAGCAGGTGCCATAAATTTCTCGTCTGCCAAACTCAATCCCTAAGTCCTGGAGGGGCGAAAAACAAGAAGGGTGAGTGGGCCAAAAGTAAAGTTTAATAAAACTTTTCTTTGAGTTTCGGAAAAATAGTAACCCCTCGTTGTAAAACCCGTAGTAATTTCCAAAATACGCCTTTAACAATAATAATAAACTATATAAATCAGGTGTTGGGTGATCAAATAATCCACACCAGTGCATAAATATATTTACTTATCAGATAAATACAAGCACACGAGTTCATGCAGAAAGTAGCCACATGAATAGGCTGGGTGTTATAGTTACGCTCTAGTACTACATGGATTGGTTGTACAAGCTCGGGAAATGGCCTGTAATTGCCTCGAAAGTTGCGGTTCACTGTAGCTTTGTCGATCTACGTCAAAACTCAACCAAATCAGGCAAACGACCTATGAAAATTCATCTACTCAACGAGAGGAACACAATGGTGGTAGTTAGAAACCTCACCTCGGTCTAGATTTCCCGTCAAACGGTTGGGAGTTTGGACGAACGGTTTGCACCGTTGAGTCCACGGCGTTGAGACGAAGAAGGTCGTGGTTTTCGTTTGCCTCGATTCGACGGGTTTTCGTCGGTGCGCACTGTGCACACATGGAGAGAAAAAGGGAGAAAAGCCAAAAATTGGGAAAAAAAATAGAAAGTGAAGGGGAGAAGGAAGGGGAAGGAAAGAAAATGAAAAGTGGGGTTTTGGGGGTATTTTTGCACCCACCAAAACAGTAAACTTACACGCTCGCGTGTACATAATAAACACGCACGTGTAGAAAATATTCCCCATAAATTATTTTATAACAAACTTTTTACGGGATGTTGCAAGCCTGGCCTCGGTATGATGCTACCGATTCTCCTTCGTAACGGTCGGGTGGACAGCCCCGACTCTTGGAGGAGGCGATCGGTAATGTCATACCGATCGTTACCTATTCCAATTTTTTTTTTTTCGTTTTATCTTTTTTCTATTGGGTTTTTGTTTGTTTTTTCTTTATACGTTATTTTATTTGAGCGTTTTTCTTTGCCACATCAGATGTAGATTGGACTCACAAAAGAGGAGATGCCACTTCTTTCTCAAAAAGACCCTCTTCAAGGTTCTAGTTCTTTTCTCAAAGACCCTCTTCAAGGGTTCATAGTTTATATTCTTGTTTTTCAAGTGTTTAAACATGAACCTCTAGGGTTTGTAGTGAAAAATACATGTTCTAGAATATGAAGACGATAATTTAATTGTTATGGCAAGAAGAAAAGCAAAACAAAACAAAAACCAAAAACCCAAACCTCGAAAAAAAGAAAAAAAGGAAGGATAGGTATGGTGCTCACAGATTCTCCTTCTTAATGGTCGAATTGGAAGGCCCCGGAAAGCTCTTGGAGGAGAGGATCGGTAATGTCATACGCGGTCGTTACCTATTCAATTTTTTTCATTTATCTTTTATATTGGGTTTTGTTTTTTATCGTTATTTATTTGAAGCGCTTTTCTTTGCCACATAAGATGTAGATTGGACTCACAAAGAGGAGATGCACTTCTTTCTCAAAGACCCTCTTCCAAGGTTCTAGGTTTCTTTTCTCAAAAGACCCTCTTGAGTTTGATAGTTTATATTGCTGTTTTCAAGTGTTTAAGCATGAACTATAAGAAATTTTGTGAGTAAATACATTTTCTAGAATATGAAGGCGATAATTTGGTGTTATGGCAAGCAAAAGAAAAACAAAACAAAACAAAAAACCAAAACCCTAACCTCCAAAAAAAAGGGAAGGATCGGGATGGTGCTACCGATTCTCCTTCTTAATGGTCGGGCGTGACTCGACTCTTGGGAGGGTCGTAATGTCTACCCATCGTTACCTATTTCAATTTTTGCCCGTTTTAACTTTTCTATTGGGTTTGTTTGTTTTCCTTATACGTTATTATTTATTTGGCGTTTTTCTTTGCCACATAATATCTAGATTGGACTCACAAAGAGGAGATGCCACTTCATTCTCAAAAAGACCCTCTTCAAGGTTCTAGGTTTCTTTTTTCTCCCAAGACGCTCTTCAAGCTTTGATAGTTTATATTGCTGTTTTTTTTTTCAAGTGTTTAAACATTAACTATAAGAGATTATGTAGTGAAAATGCATTTTCACAGAATATGATGACGATAATTTGGTGTTATGGCAAGGAAAAGAAAAACAAAACAAAACCAACCCAAACCTCCAAAAAAAAAAAAAAAAAAAAAAAAGGGAAGGATCGGTATGGTGCTACAGATTCTCTATTTAATGGTCGGGCGGAGGCCTAGGTTGGTGGAGGGGAGGGTCGGTAATGTCATGCAGAGTCGTTACCTGTTCCACTTTTTTTTTTAGGTTTTATCTTTTCTATTGGGTTTTTTGTTTGTTTTCTTTATACGTTATTTTATTGGCGTTTTTACTTTGCACATAAGATTAGATTGGACTCACAAAGAGGAAGTCTTGCTTCATTCTCAAAAAGACCACTCTTCAAGGTTCTAGGTTTCTTTTCTCAAAAGACCCTCTTCAAGGATTTAGTAGTTTGCTATTCAACATTTTTCAAGTGTTTAAACATGAACTATAAAAATTTTGTGGTGAGAAATACATTTTCTAGAATATGAAGACGATAATTTGGTGTTATGGCAAGGGAAAAGAAAAACAAAACAAAACCAAGAAACCCCAAACCTCAAAAAAAGAAAAAAAGGGGAAGGATCGGTGTGAATTACTCACAGGTTCTCCATCTTAATGGTCGAGTGGCGGCCCCGACTCTTGGAGGAGGGAATTCGGTAATGTCATACCGATGGTTACCTATTCCAATTTTTTCATTTAATCTTTTCTCTAGTAGGTTTTTGTTTGTTTTCTTTATACGTTATTTTATTTGAGCGTTTTCTTTGCCCAAAATATTTAGATTGGACTCACAAAGAGGAGATGCCACTTCATTCTCAAAAGACCTCTTCAAGATTCTAGGTTTCTTTTCTCAAAAGACCTCTTCAAGGTTTGATAGTTTTATGTGCTTCATTTTTCAAGTGTTTAAACATGAACTATAAGAGATTTTGTAGTGAAAAATACATTTTCTGAATATCCCGGGACGATAATTTGGTGTTATGGCAAGGAAAAGAAAAGCAAAACAAACCAAAAAACCCAAACCTCCAAAAAAAAAGGGAAGGATGGGTATGGTGCTAGATTCTCCTTCTTAGTGCTCCCGGGGCGGGCCGGCCCAGGCACTTGGAGGAGGGGTCGTGTGTCATACCGATCGCCCACTGTTCCCGATTTTTTTTTTTTTTCGTTTTATCTTTTTCTATTGGTTTTGTTTGTTTTCTTTATCGTTATTTTATGTGAGCGTTTTTCTTTGCCACATGAGATGTAGATTGGACTCACAAAAGAGGAATGCGACTTCATTCTCAAAAGACCTTGTCCAAGGTTCTAGGTTTCTTTTCTCAAAAGACCCTTTTCAAGGTTTGGTAGTTTATATTTAACATTTCAAATGTTTAAACACATGAACTATAAGGAATTTTGTGGTAGAAATACATTTTTCTAGAATATGAAGACGATAATTTGGTGTTATACTTGAGAGAAAAGAAAAACAAAACAAAACAAAAACAAAAGAAACCCAGAGCCTCGAAAAAGAAAAAAGGGAAGGATCGGGTATGGTGCTCACAGATTCTCCATACGAATGGTGGGGCGGCGGCCCCGTTCTTGCTTGAGGAGGGTCGGTAATGTCATGCCGATCGTTACCCTATTCCAAATTTTTTTTTTTTTTTCGTTTTATCTTTTTCTATTGGGTTTTTGTTTGTTTTTTTTTTATACGTTATTTTATTTAGTGACTTTTCTTTGCCACATAAGATGTAGATTGGACTCACAAAGAGGAGATGCCACTTCATTCTCCAAAAGACCCTCTTCAAGGTTACAGGTTTCTTTTCTCCAAAAAGACCCTCTTGAGTTTAGTAGTTTGTAATGCTTTACATTTTTCAAGTGTTTAAACATGAACTATAAGAGATTTTGTAGTGAAATACATTTCTAGAATATGAAGACGATAATTTGGTGTTATGGCAAGGAAAAGAAAAACAAAACAAAACAAAAACAAAAAACCCAAACCTCAGAAAAAAGAAAAAAAGGGAAGGATCGGTATGGGTACTCACGGAATTCTCATACGGGTGAGTGGGGCGGCCCCGATTCTTGGAGGAGAATTCGGTAATGTCTTTCGATCGTTACCTATTCCAAATTTTTTTTTTCGTTTTGTATCTTTTTTTCTATTGGGTTTTTGTTTGTTTTTTTTTTTATCATTGGCTTTTATTTGAGCGCTTTTCTTTGCCACATAAGATGTAGATTGGACTCACAAAGAGGGAGATGCCCACTTCATTCTCAAAAAGACCCTCTTCCAAGGTTCTAGGTTTTCTTTTCTCAAAAGACCCTCTTCAAGGTTTAGTAGTTTATATTGCTGTTTTTCAAGTGTTACAAACACTTGAACTATAAAAATTTTGTGGTGAGAAATACATTTTTCTAGAATATGAAGACGATAATTTGGTGTGTTATAGCAAGGAAAAAGAAAAACAAACAAAACAAAACCAAAAACCCAAACCTCAAAAAAAAGAAAAAAGAAGGAAGGATCGTATGGTCACTCTTGGAGTTCTCAAATACGAATGGTGGGCGGCGACCTAGATTCTTGGAGGAGAATTCGGTAATGTCATACCGATCGTTACTATTCAATTTTTTTTTTTTTTTCGTTTATCTTTTTCTATTGAGTTTTTGTTGTTTATTTTTCTTTATATGTTATTTTTATTTGGTATTTTCTTTGCCACATAAGATGTAGATTGGACTCACAAAGAGGAGGTGCCACTTCATTCTGAAAAAGACCCTGTTGAAGGTTTTAGGTTTCTTTCTCAAATAGGGAGTAGGCTACAATGCTCACAAGCATTGAATGCTTTAGATCTCACCTTTAAAATGTGGGAGAGAGAGGAGAGAGGGGGAAAAGGAGGGTGAGATGGAATTGTGAGCATTCAATGCTTGCAAGAGCAACTGTATGATCCCCACCGAATAGACCCTATTTCAGGTTTGATAGTTTATATTGCTGTTTTTCAAGTGTTTAAGCATGAACTATAAGAGATTTTGTAGTGAAAATACATTTTCTAGAATATGATGACGATAATTTGGTGTTATAGCGAGGAAAAGAAAAAGCAAAAACAAACCAAAAACCAAAAACCCAAACCTCCAAAAAAAAAGAAAAAAAAAAGGGAAGGATCGGTATGGTGCTACCGGAAGTTCTCGTTGATATGATTGGGTGGACGGCCCGATTCTTGGAGGAGGTGATAGGTAATGTCATACCGATCGTTACCTATTCCATTTTTTTCGTTTTAGCCTTTTTCTTTTGGGTTTTGTTTGTTTTCTTTATACGTTATTTTATTTGAGCGTTTTTCTTTGCCACATAAGATGTAGATTGGACTCACAAAAGTGGAGATGCCACTTCTTTCTCAAAAAGACCCTCTTCAAGGTTCTAGGTTTCTTTTCTCAAAAAGACCCTCTTCAAGGTTTGATAGTTTATATTGTTGTTTTTCAAGTGTTTAAATATGAACTATAAGAGATTTTGTAGTGAAAAATACATTTTCTAGAATATGAATCCTCAAACTGAATATCCGGAGGTGTTGGCCTCGGATACCAATTCTTGGTCAGAGATGTTGGATTAAATCTTTTACTATTGGTGATTCGATTTATCTCAAGATTGTGAAACACACCATCAATTTTTGGATTGAATTAATTTCACTTCCTGATTGATTAGAATCAGAAATAGTGTCTGACTGAGTTACTAAATCATGTTGCAAAACATTGACTGATTTCTCAGCTTTTAACTCCTGCAACATTTGTTCTATTTTTTGACTGGTAGAAGTAACCTGCAAAACAGAAGTAGATGTTATGGCTTCTGGGAAGGTTACTAGTGGTTTTTCTTTGACTGGTAACTTAGGCTGTGCTAAGCTATCTACTTTGGTTTCTATCTTATCTAATTGTTTACCTATCGTGTGCAAGCTTGTGTTTGTGAAATTTTTTTGTTCGATAACTGGTTTTAGTCCATTGTCTTCCTTAGGAAGTTTGAATGGAGACACCAGTATCTGTGTATTGGTCGTTGTAATAATAACTGATTCCACAGGTGGATGACTGGATGAGACAACTGTCTTATCCTGCTTTACCCATTTTTCCTTTGTAATTACTTCGAGAGTTTTGTCAGATTCATAATGTTTCTCAACATAGTCGAAGTGAAATATTTCTGATCTGTTTAACTCCATGACCTGTTTCCAGTTCTCATAGATGTCTTCCTTTTGGGAGACATTGTATTTACTCCCGTAGGCTTCTGGCCTAAGAATGTTGACTTCAACTTTTATATCTTTACTCAAACGCTTCCAATTGATTTTGAAAGGTTTGTTCAAGACTAATAGCTGTGGATTGACTTGTGATGCTTCAAACTCTGAAGTGTAGGAGACGTTTGTTCTCCTGTGTCTTGTGTTTGGTAATGTGGATGTGTAACTTGTGACTGTGCTTTTACTGATTTAATCTTCAAATTGATTAAATCATCAATCAATTCTTGATCATGATCTAGCTTGGAGGTTGACGTAGATCCAAAGAAAGAATTTCTTTCCTTATATGGAAACCTAGATGACTGTGATAACTCGTGAAGGCTGACACTTGACCTTCTAACTGTAGGGTTAAAACTAATATTAACCGTGTCGTCAAAGTATTGTTCTATGTTGTCTAAGTTGACTAGATTGTTTTGAGGGTTTACTGGTTGACTCTCATTAATCAAACACCAATATGCCGATAGATTGATATCTGACCACTTAATGGATCTGGGAACTCTAATGTTGGCATTTTCTTGGTTTGACTGAATTAAAAGTGTATGATCTTTAGGACTTTTGACTAAGGCTTGGAAGTTCATGTTTGTGCCTGTGACTTTGTAGTAAATTTTATAAACTAAAGCTAAAGGTTGAACTCCTTCTAAGACCTAGTAACCTGAGGTCTTAATGTTTAGTGTGAGTGACTTTAACATATGTGAGTCTGTAAGGCTGACTGTGAGATTCGGGAAACAATCAAAATGGATTGGCCCGTTGTAAAGACTTGACTCAATCATCCCAAGAACACTATCACTAAAGTTAGTGAATCGTGTATCTCTGAGACATAACAATATTGAGGTATTGAGACCTCTTCTTGTTAATGGTTTGATTGCTATCTGTACTAATCCAATGTGGATGTAGTTGTGACCGTCCTTTCTGTGCGACTTAACCTGCTCAGGTGCAAACAACTGACAGGTTTCATGTTCTTTACTTAAGGCATAAGCCTTTTCTACCGTTCTAACATGATGTTCACTTCTAAATGAAGCTACTGACCATTTTTTCTTATAAATTGACTTACTGAATACCTTAGGGATATTCCAGTCACTAAATGACTCTTCTGTACTGAAATCTAATTTTTGCTCCTCATTAACTATGTCTGGGATCCTACTCATGTTGTTACTAGAGCTAGTGCTGGTAATCGAATTAGATCTAAATAATCTACTCATTGTAGATGACTATGTGTTTACTTCAGTAAACTTACCTGGGTTTACTCCCTCTAAATCTGTGGTTTCTCTCTCTCACCGCTCATGCACTCCACTCATGCCCTACCCCAGGACTTATTGTTTGGACAACACGCCTTACTGTTTGGGTCGAGAGATAAACACTTCAAAAAAGGGGTTAGACAGATAAATTTGAGTGAGGATAAACAAATTGTCAAATACGAATGAAAAGATTACTGAGAAATTGACTGACCACTCACTTGGCTCTGATACCAAATGGGGCGGAAGTCCCTTACTGTTAATTTCAGAGATTACTGAGTAGGATATGCGGTAAAACCAGCCAATGAAGAACTCATAGTTAAATGATAATCACAGATCATGATAATCCAGAAATGATAAATGAAAACAAATAACTGGAAGTAAGAAATATCATAATTGACTTTGAAAATAAGATAGGCAAGAAATTGACTAGGCGTAAGAGTATTTAAGAAATGCATAATGAAATTAATGAATTCAAAGTAATGGATGCAGATATTGAAATTACTTTTATTTGAAAGTAAATTGTAACTTACAAACTTTTGACTGTTGTTTGATTTCTTAAACAAATAATTGATTAATGTAAATGATTATGCACGCAGGCATATTACTGATACAAGTGTTTAATAATAAATATAAATTAACTGGGTAGGGGAGGTTTTCTTTTGGCTCTCGTGTTATATATATATCTGAATATGACCGTGCATCTTAATTTTCATTTGAAATATTAAATATCATGACCAAATAGACATGCATAATTTGCCAAATTGTTCGGTGACTTATGTCTTGTTGTTCAATAGGACATGTATTGTGATGCCGACTTGGTTGGCAAAATTAATATATAAAACACCGGTTTGATGTTCTGCAAGTTAACTAAGTGTATGGGCCATGTCAACGACTTTGACGTGCATGCACCTTCCCGTGGATGGCATGATTGCTTTAGCAAATCAAATACTCATCAGCATCCATTAACAATTTGCTTTTAGCTGCAGCTTCCTCAGCCATTAAAATTTGAAATTTAGAGTAGTACGTACTAAACCAATCAGCTCATCAGAAGAATGTGATTTAAAGAATAATTAAAAATGTGTGGAATGTAAATACAGATTAATTAAATATCATCTCAAAGCATAATGTCGTCGCGTGGATTCAACCAAGTCGATCTTCAGGTTCTTCACCTTTTGAAAAGTTGTATATTATGTGCGGAAATTAAGTTAATTATTGATTGTGCACCTAGGTTTTATTAAGTTTACATCACTCAATGCGACAGCATAAATATCTTATTACGTGGTGGGATATCTAATAGCCAGTTGCATGTATATTTGCCTATAAACCCACTGCTTATACAGTAATTGTCTATAGTTATTTTCATTTCATATCACATTTGTCTTGTTTTTAAGGTGGTGATGAATGATATGATGATTGTGCCGATAAGTATTGCCAACCCAAAACTTCACCTGCTACTTTGGTGTTAATATACCTATCCTATGGATGCTTAAGCTTAATGGTATTTTAATTATATGCTTAATTCTTTTCATTAAATTATTTCTTTAGCAAAGTGATAAATACACTCCATTTTAAGTCTCACACACATTCCTGTTTAATTTTGTCTATTGTTTTTAATTTTAATTTATTCAATTCGATGGCCAAATAAAAAGTGGTACGTAAGAAGCCAAAAATAATGTGTGAAAATCACATTCCTTTATTTAAGTGACACATTTTCTTTTTAACAAGAAACGATAGAGTGATATTCATTAATCATCATAAACAAATACAAAGGTGTCATTGGATACATTGCTCTAGTGACCAATAAATTTATCTGAAGTGAATTTGCACAATTAAACAAACAAGTGTAAACCCTTAAACGACTACCACAAATACAAACGCACAATCCCCACCAATATTGATTTGTCGCAATAAACAATAGACGCAACATAGTTAGACTATTTGAACGAATCCATATGCAGGACAAATTGATCGAATGGTGGAAGAGCCTTAAACAGAGTAAGAGACTTGACATAGATGTAATAATCTAATTAACTTAATCCTAGGTTGAGTTGAAGATCTACTAAGAACCTTAAGAATATCGTTTTTGAACGATTGGTGGAACAACCCTTAAACAAATTAAGTGTCCTTTGTACTTCATAAGAGGCCATTGCTAATCTATTCATATAATCAAATGACATTTTGAGACTAGATAATAGAATTGTCAATATTTAATACTCACACACATGTTACGTAATCAAACAGTCTAATTCGAAAATTCTCTCTTCAAGTGTGCTACTTGTGATGTGTAAATTGTAACATGACACGCTAGCGTTCCAGCATTTGAGTGCTGACCTTGGTCAACCATGGTAATAGTCATAGGCCATGGTCACGATCATCAGAAAAAAGAGGTACAAATTTTGGGTGAAACTTTGATGGTATGGACCATTGAATGGTTCAAGAATTATTTAGAACTCACTGCAAATTAATCTGAGACCATTCAATAGCCGGATCATTGAATAGTACGTACCATGCAAGATTTTTCCACAAACTTCGCAAAAGGGTTTTGAGCAAAAATTCTCACCATAACTCAGCAAAAATTCGTACCATGCAAGATTTACCCAGTGATGCTAAGCAGCCAAAGAACACAATTTCGGGCAAAAGCTTGAAGACCCATCATTTTTCCTGCTTTGAGCTTTCAGGTGGGTTTCTTTAAGTTTTGATTTTTTGTTCATGGAGTACAGTAATAAAAACCAAATCTTTAACTTTTTCAGGTGGGTTTTTTGTTTGTGTTTGTGTGAGTGAGTGATTAGTTTGCATTATATTACTTTTTGCTGAGTTTCATATAAAGTTTTTCAAGTTCTAAACTGGCAACGTTGTTGGTTTTGGCTGAGATTATGTTGTGTTTTGCGATCTGAGATACATTTGCTTAATGGGTTTGAGATGTTTGTTTTAAAGTTTTGATTTTTACAGTGGGGCTGCTTCAATTTTAGTCTGGATTTTGAATTCTGAATTCGAAAATAAATTTTGGGGTTGGATTATTTTGTTATGAGTTTGCTGCTGCCTCATGCTCTGTTTGCATGTATTTCGTCTGGGTGTTGCTTACTCTGTAGAAATGTAGTTTGTCAAGATTTTAGAGTCGGGTTAACCGCCTACTACTAATTACTCCGATATTGTCTTAACTTAACCACCTACATAGCTACGAAGGTGTTGGGTTTTATCTCAAAGGGGAAGTAAACGCAAGTATGTGATGGTTATAGATTCACCATTTTACCTGTTCGTATCAGGATATGGCTCCTTTTAATTCGTTTGATCATTTGCCAGGTTTTAAAGACATTTGAGGAGGGAAATGTGTCACTAGAAGAATATTCATTCGCTCCAAAGGCTACAGTTGGATCGGATGCACATGTACGGTTGTACCGGCTGTGGCTCTGTGGGAATTGGTAACGGGGAGCAAGATCAAACAGACACTGCCATGGAGGCCTCAAATAAGGTTTTTCCTGCTGTTTTTAATGCTACTCGATGCTGACCTACTCTGCTTTCTATTGCAGTGCTTCAAAAGAGACCTGCATGCGTTGGTAGCACTCCTGAAACCAAGAGATAACGCGTGAAACGAGCTCGCCTGAATGTTGATGATCTGTCTACCCTAAACCATCCTCTGAAAGCTTCCAAAGCTGCTTCAGATACCTGGCCTTCAGCAAAGGACACGCTTCTCAACCAGCCCACTTCATCAACTGACGACGAAATTGCAATGCTCTCATCGCCTTACAACAGTCTGGTCAATTAACTGTGGGCTCGGAGAATCAGCAGACTGATCAACGAGCCCTTGAAGATGGAGACGGAGATGATCGCCTGACGGGGATGTTAAATAGAACTCGCAAGTGCATTACTCCTGCGCTTTTGTTGCTAGCACACAGAAATCCCGTCTTCCCCGGATTTCAGAAAATCTCAAGTTAGCAAAACTTTTAAACCAATGCCGTGAAAAGTCGGTGTCTTTAGAGAAGGAGTTTGATGCCGAAAAGAAGAGTTTGCAAGACAAAGATGCCACCGTAAAAGCTTTGATGGGTAGAACTTTGCAGCAGCCAAAGAAAAGTGACATTGTGAAGCGGGAGGCGGCAGCTGTTTCGGCATTCAAAAGCTTCACCGAGTAGGATCTGAATTTTTTGGACGATGGGGAGGATTCTGATCAGATAGGGAGAGTGCTGAGGAGGATATACAACTGGTCAAAGATACAGAAGCTATAAAAAAAACAGCGGAGTTTGGTGCTCTTGGTGCGACCGCAACTGCAACTGTTTGTCAAAAAGCTTCTGCTTCTTGTGTTTCTATCTGCTATGCTTCAATCCTTTTTCGTATTTTAAGATTTTGGAGGAGTTTTGATTTTATTTTCTCTCGAAATTTTGGGGTATTAATTTGGAATGTTGATTGGAAATGTTTTGTTACTAATCAATGTCGGATTAACGCTAAACTAAACCCCTCCTTATGGAGAAGAATATAGTGTATTTGAACTGTGAGATTTAGAGAGAATCCTGAAATTTACTTTAAAACTCCTTCCATCCTATCTTCTATAAATATCTTGTCAGCAGTGCATGTCTAATTCCTCGTATCAAAATAAGATAACTGTTGTCAGATACGTCAAACAGTTTGTCTTTGTTTTTCTAATTATTTGGTACTGCATTTTTTTTATTGATGCTGCAATGTTTTAGTCTTTGAAAGTTCTTGCTAATTATTAAATTAATTAACGGCAAAACTCAATGGATAGTGATTCTAAAGATACATTAGAGTTTTGAAAGCTCATTCCATATAAATGGCTAAACATGAGCCAATACCTTATTCATAGCACAATCACTTGATTAAAAGTCATTTTACTTATCTTGCAAGTACCGAACTCTATGAACCAACTAAACAAAGTCAGATCACATCTTCGGATGCCATAGATTTTATACGACAAAACTAACATATATTTAGTGAATAGATAAAAATTGAACAAGAAAAGTAAGAGAGATAGAATCAGATGCACGCGTAACGTCATCTGTTCAAATAGTCAGTTACTCTGTTCACACTGCTTATTATTGTGTTTGCGATAATGGTATGTTGGTTGTTTGATAATCATTTCGTTTTCAGTTTTCACTTTTTTGAAAGCTGAAAACTAAAAACTGAAATCTTGTTTGGTAACTACTTTCCGTTTTCAAAGAAATGAAAAATGAAAACCAAAAAGTGAAAACTCAAGAAACTAAAATGAAAATTGAAAGTAGTTATCAAAACTCAAGAAACTATAATAAAAACTGAAAGTAGTTACCAAATAGGATTTCAGTTTTCAGTTTTCAAAAAAAGTAAAAACAAAAACTGAAACTTAAAAACAAAATAGTTTTCAAATGCGCCCTAAGGTGCTACTTAATCACCTCTCATCCTTTGTGAGTTGACAATATTTGTGCAGCAATTGTGCAACTGAACTGCTTAAGAGATCAAAGATGCGTCTATTTCTTGTGTTTTTGCCCGTTTCTTTTGTGGTTGCATTTCTGGGCTTTCCATATGGGCTTCCAGTTTTGTGATTGGCTTGGGCTTTTCCTTTTGGTAGGCCTCGAAATGGCCACTCTACAACTTGGGTTTTCTTACTAATACATATTTGATTAACTCTAAATTACTGTGTTTTTACGTAACCAAAGCTCAACTTATTTGTGTGACAATTTTTGAAACTACATTTTCAAATCCAACACACACTTGCAAATCTAATTAACTCTCATTTTTTTCTTACTAATGATTCCAGTTAATTAACTCTCATTTTCTCCGACCAACAACTCATTTAGTAATGCTACTTGATTAATGAAACGATAATAATTTTGACGCTTCTCTTTTAGTAATATGCACTCAAATAAAAACAAATATTTTACACTCAAAATCCGAAAGAGAGGCGCTGAAATCACTAATTAAGCTCCCTTGAAAAAAAAATAGTGATGCTAAAAAGTACAAAGAGTTTTATTCTATAAATTGATCTTACAATAATTGATGTACAGCTGCAACTTATTAAATATCAGTCGATCAAATATTTCACCGACAATAGTGCAAAACGTTATCAAACAAATACATGAAGATTAGTGTCCTAATTAGCATGGCATGTCATTCTATCGTCATGTTAAATTGTTAATTAGTTTGTAAATAAGTTGTTTTTTACTACATAATATCTTGTGTATTTAAATAATTGAGTGCAGAACAAGCTTTTAGAGGCAGTTACTAAAAGTGGTCGGTGAGTACACTCAAAATCGAAGGAGAAGAGCGTCCGTTGATTCAGTACCTTCACTTTTTGGCGTGCCAATTGATTTGAGTTGGCTGACAAAACCAGGCTTTGGTACTATCCAAATAAGATAGGCCAACAAAATAAAATGATTGCCAACAACTCCAAAAACTCTCTCAAAGCAACTAAATAGGATTTGCCCAAAAAAACAAACCAACTAAATAGGATTTTCCTATTTTTTCCGCAATTGAAAGCGGGTAAAATCTTATCTCAATTGTTAATTTGACCTAACGACAATTATCGTTTCACAACAGACGACTTCAACTTCATAAACAAGGAGGTGATTCAGCTACCGATGTAAGATTTTGTCATAAATTATATACGATATTGTCTCTTAGAAATGAAATGAATGTACCAAACACAAAGGAGGATACATTTAAACCCCATAATAGTGGTTTATGTAAATTTGATTCTCATGTATAAGAAGCATGTTGCCTAAGTTTGAAATCTAATATCCTGTTGTTGTAGTAGTGTGAGTTTAATACAAAAGACTCACTATTTTATAAGAATCAAACTCACGAGACTCATATATCACACTCAACAATTATATTCTTATTGGACTAATTTTCAGCTTACTATACAACTTTAATTCCAATTTATAAAAATCAAACTCAAAATTTCTGGCCCAAGGCCTTATTAGACAATTTGGTTTTATCTCATGAGGAATGCCTATTGCATATATATTAACGCAAATATATTTCCAGGTCAAACTTGACACATCCCGATCCCGGACACGCCAGGTGTCGGGAAGTGCTGGCCGACACGTGTTAGGTGACGAAAGCCAATTATGCAAGAATTAAGTGAAAAGTAAGAATAAGAAGAGTTGAGTGCGGAAGTAGAAGTGTGGTGAGGGTTAAAAACCCATAATACAGGATGCATAACAGTCAGAGCAAAGTAAATAGTGCAGGAGTATAAATTATTCACATCCCCGTGAGGATGGATAAATAAAAGTTAACTACAAGTAGGAGTGAATCCTACATAAACTGAAGCAATGTCAGAACCGTTGACCACCGCCAAAGAAGTCCTCGTGTCACCGATAAAAAAACCCGCCTCTAGGTCCTAGAGGGGCGCAAAATATAAAACGGTGAGTGGGTCAAAAAGCAAAGTTTGATAAAACCTTGGTTTTCAAGAATATACTAACCCCTCGCTGGAAAACAAGGATAGTTTGAAAACATGTCATACCCTCAGGCATGAACCTCAAAATACTATAATAAAATATATGGGTACTCCCCGATAATGATTTACTGACATGCTCACCCATATGTAAACACACAAGTCCAAGTGGCTAAATCACAAGGAACAGGCTAGGTATATAAGTAATACGCTGAGTACTACAATGACGCGAGTCTAACGCTAAGCGCTGTGCACAAAGTGCGTCACACAAGTTCGAGTTGCCTAGTGCAACCTAGAACAGGCTAGTACCTACAATGGATCCAAAGCTGCGTAGCGGTACTGGTAGTGACTACTCCAAACGTCAAGGCTAGTCCTGGCCACAAGACTGAATACTAATACCTGGGGTGTTATACATCTACTGATGAGCAACAGTATAAAACATGTATGGCAATATAATACGAATGTTCTACCTCCAACAAACGTATATGATATGAATTATGCTAACCGCTTGAAGAAAGCATTGAAAAACCATACGTACATATACATTTATCAAAACAAAGACCCACTCACTCACCTGTAGGTAGCCGGGTCGTAGCCCCCCTGTCCTGGGTAGCCCCGGTAATCCTCTGGATAAGTCTCACCTATATGAGATATCACTGTAATAATGATTAAACTCATAAAGGTTATTAAATAACTAATTAATTACACCTATCCCTTGTTTGCTCAACCAGGAGGTCCAAAACACCTCGAAAAATATCATACGTACTGCCCCTAGGTAGTACACGTCGTCACAAGTCGCCTCGCAAAGACGGGATCGAAAAAAGGATGCTTCACGCGCCCCCACGCGAGGCTCAAACGCGGGAAGCCGCGGCTCCACGCGCGAGTCAGCCGAGCCGGTCAACGAGCCGGTCAGCGCGGTCTGAGCCGGTTGCTGACATCATCGCTGATGTCAACGCCGGTTTGAACCGGTTTGCTGACGTCATCACTGACGTCAGCGCCGGTCACCTCTGGTCTTTTTCCGGTTGCCGCCGCCGCAGGAATTTTGGAAAATTTTTTAAGCTCCATATCTTCTTCATTTCTTGGCCAAATATTACGTGCCACATATCAAAATAAAGCTGGAGAAGAGTAGAATCACGGTGTACCTTTGGATTGGTCGTACAAGCTCGGGAAATGGCCTGTAATTGCCTCGAAAGTTGCGGTTCACTGTAGCTTTGTCGATCTACGTCAAAACTCAACCAAATCAGGCAAATGACCTATGAAAATTCATCTACTCAACGAGAGGAATACAATGGTGGTAGTTAGAAACCTCACCTCGGTCTAGGTTGGCCGAAAAATGGTCGGAAAGGTCCGGTTCTTCCGGTTGCGTTTCCCGTTAAATGGTTTGGAGTTTGGACGAACGGTTTGCACCGTTGAGTCCACGACGTCGAGACGAAGAAGGTGGTGATTTTCGTTCGCCTCGATTCGACAGGTTTTCGTCGGTGTGCACTGTGCACGCACAGAGAGAAAAAGGGAGAAAAGTCAAAAATTGAGAAAATAATTAGAAAGTGACGGGGAGAAGGAAAGGGAAGTAAAGAAAAGGAAAAGTGGGGTTTTGGGGGTATTTTGCACCCACCAAAACAATAAACTTACACGCTCACGTGTACGAAATAAACCCGCACGTGTAGAAAATATTCCCCAGAAATTATTTTATAACAAACTTTTTACGGGATGTTACAAAACTTCAATGATACGTACTGTTAAATGGTTTAAGATTCATTTGGGGCCCACCGCAAATTAATCTAGTGACACATCCCGACCCGGATGTACACGTGGACACCCAAAGATCGGGTGTGCTGGCCGACACCACGTAGGGTGACGAAAGCCAATTTGAAATAAATAAAGGAATATATGAATAAATTAAGATCAATGTGTACACAAATGTACGGGCGGAAGAATTTATACAAACACAGTTGTACATGGTACAGAATACGAAGTATTACAATACCAAGAAATTTAAACCTTCGTCATACCACCGCCTCGAACGTAAACAACTCCAGCCACTAAACCTGGAAGGGCGCAAAACAAAAGGGTGAGTGGGCCAATAATAGTCATTTTGTAAAAACCTTTGTTTTCTGAAAATAGTAACCCCTCGCCGTCAAAATCAAGTAGTTGGTTGGAAAACCGTTTCAGAAAACATACTATAATAGTAGGTAGAAAACGAGGTAAGTACGGAAATATACTTACCATCCGAAACGGGCAGAAAGCCACCGTTCGACAGAAAATACTTTACCTGAAGGTTCGTAAAATAAGGATCTACGGAAAACCCGTAAATCAAATAAATGCCCTCGTGGCATTAGTGAAATTCGGTGGTAACACCATAATATAGACTAAAAATAAACGCTCATATACACAATCACGTGAAGCTGGCGCATCTGCGCATCACAACAAGTTCGAGTCGCCCATACGACCTAGAACAGGCTGGCACCAACTATGAATTCATAGTGAGCGTATCGGTGCGTGTGAACAATCACGTGAAAGTGGTCCTGGTCCACAATCCAAGACTACAAGATAAATGCTCGTTTAGGTATTGCAAACACACAAGTTCATACAGATATATTCTGTCATGAACAGGCTGGGTGTATAAGTAACAGTACGCTCGTGTACACAATCACGTGAAGCTGGCGCATATGCGCGTCACAACGAGTTCGAGTCGCCCATACGACCTAGAACAGGCTGGCACCTACTATGGGTCCATAGCGAGCGTATCGGTGCGTGTGAACAATCACGTGAAGCTGGTCCTGGCCCCGGACGGTACACTAAACACCGTGTAAGCAACCTAGTTGAGCGTATGAAAACATACTACTGAAATACTCTACATAAAACAAAGTGGGTAATTTCCCTATAAGGGATGCCCTCAAACTAATCAATATATATTTGGTATTCTCGGGGCCGTACCCGAAATACCAAGCATATAACTAAATACATGAAATACCAAGAATACGCCACATGGGTACCAAGGTATAGAAATACCAACTTAATGGCAAACTAGGTGAACCCAAAATACGATAGGAGTTTACCATATCCAAGGTTCACCCAAATACGGCTCAAAGCCGTCAGATAGGCATAAAACCCATATTCGCAAATAGGTACTAGTAGGGAATTAAAATACTTAATTCCCTAAATTCCCTAAAATAGGGCCGGTTCGATACTAGCAATACGCGTACAAAGATACGGAAATCACCAACTTAATGGTATGATTTCCAAATAGAAATGTGGGCCCAGGCCCACTAATTTCCATGGCCTACCGAAATACTGAGCTGAAACTAGTAAACCGAGTAAATACCACGAAGTACTAGGTCTACCAAATATACGAGAGTAAATACCATTTAAAACCACGATAATATGTAGGCATAGTCAAATATATAATTTCCCAAATATAAAACACATTTAAATAATAGGGAAAGGGCCCACTCACAAATACCGAAGCCGGGAAGTCCAAACGTACATCCTCCGAGCGCCAAGGGTCGCCAAACCTATTTTGGAACACCCAAGATTAATAACGTAATTGAAAATACGAAGAAAACGGCGTTCGGAAACCCGAAAACGGAGTTTCGGGGTCAGAAACCCCAAAACCGCCGCCGTGGGCCGTCGTGTGCCGTCACACACGCCGCCACACGTTGCCATTTGGTTTCACCTATATGAGATATCACCGGTTCAATGATTAAACTCATAAAGGTAACGAATTAACTAATTAATTAAACCTATCCCTTGCTTTCTCAATTTGGAGGTCCAAAACACCTCAAAAATTAACATGCATACTACCCCGAGGTAGTACACGTCGTCACGAGTCGACCCGTGAAAACGGAACTCAATTTGGACCCTCCACGCGCCCTCACGCGCGGCTTGAAGGTCGGAGCCGACGGCTCCACGCGCAGCTCCACGCGCGGCTCACGCGCGAGCTGGTCAGCTGAGCCGGTGAGCCGGTCAACGCGGCTCGGCTCAAGCCGGTCAACACGGCTCGGCTCAAGCCGTCAATGCGGCGCGGCTCAAGCCGGTTCGGTCAATGCTGACGTCAGCAAGTCCGGTCTGAATCGGTCTGCTGACGTCAGCAAGGCCGGTCCAACCCGGTCCGATGACGTCAGCGCCGGTCGACGCTGGTCTTTTTCCGGTCGCCGGCGCTGGCGCCGGCGCCGGCCGCCGTCGCCGTCGCCGGAAACTGGAAAAATGGCCGGGAAACTTCAATTCGTCCTAGAACACTCATTTCTCAACCAAATTCAATGAAATTTATGTCAAAATGAAGCTGGAGTTGAGAGGATTCGAAATTTACCCACGGGGAGGCCAAAAACTGGCCTTAGATGGTTGGAAAAATGAGGAAGTGTTCTCGGGTCCAAGTGGGCCGAGTTCCAGAACCTCGATCCTCGATCGATTTCAGCCATCCATGGCTCGAGCATGATTGCAGGGACCACGGGGTGTGGTTTGGTGAACGAAAGCAGGGATCAACGTGGTCCAAAACGACGAGGAGGCTCGTCGGAAAAGCTCGGGGTGTCCAGAGTAATTTCTGGACTTCTGGGCTGGGTTTTCTGTCTGTGGTTGCTGGGGAAGAAGGCCAGTGAAGATGATGATGATGATGGCTGGTGAGACAAGGGTGGCTAAGCCACCATGGCAACTTGGGGAGAGCTCGGGTGTCCCTAACCATTTGGAGCTTTTGTTCCTTGATTTGTGTTGCAGAGAAGGGAGGAGAAGAAGAGGGAAGGGACACGGGTCCAATCCCAGACCAAATCCCCCAATTTCAGGGATAGGCCACATGGCCTGCTGCCAAATGGGCCCCAGCCCAAATAATTCCAAACTTGCCCAAACTGAAATACGGGAAAAGTCGAAAATCGACGTCCGTAAAATATTCGTTCGAAGTCCGAACGACGTACGGCTCGCGTCTACGCGTTCGTATCGACGAGCACGTCAAGAAAATACAAGTGAATGCGTCGTACGAGTTACGACGCAAAAAGTCAACCAAAAGGTCAACCAAGGGCAAAATCGTCATTTTGCACCTCCGGGAATAAAATAATATTATTCCCGGGACGGGATGTAACATCTAGACCATTCAATAGCCGTACCATTAAATGATACGTACCGCCCAAAATTTTTCCCATATTTCCATTTTATCAATCAAATTGATTATTGATAGTCTTATAATCACATAACATTACTCATAATGTGGTAGTCGGTATCAATCTAACTAATATGTCAAACTATCTAGTAAGAAAACAATGCCTCATACAGTAATACAGTTTTATCTATACTCCTTGTATGAGCGGTAAAGTGCATTATCCCGTGTCATAAAACCGAATCCATAAATCATATTACATATTCAAATTTCATAAATGATATGCGATAAAATTTTCATATTTTAAGTGAACAGATAAAAAAATTAAAAGATAGCAAAATTAGATGCGTGCGTAACGTTTTCTGCTCAAATAGTCAGTTATTGTGCTCATACAATCTGTTTATTTCGTTCACGTTGTTGGTTAGTAGTGCGTTATGTGTTATATTATTAGTCCGCTAATCACCTCTAATATTTCCCTTGTTAATTGATAACATTGTGTAATATTTTGTGCTATGATTTATGAACTGAGTTGAAGTTTAACCCTTTACCTAACTCCATGTTTAAGAACTTATGTCTTGTTCGCCATCCCGCTTGACTTAGTAAGCGAACCTCACGTCAATTGAAAGTTGAGCCTTTCCTTATCAGGAAAAAATTCCTCAAACAATATTTAAGAAAGCCCTCCAAATCATTATTTCAGAAAATAAAAAACTTCACAAATAAAAAAACTCTCTTAAAGCAACTAACATGAAAAGGTTTGGGGGTTTACGTTAACATAAATATATTTTCTTTTATTTTTTTTCAGCAATTAAAAGTGGATAAAATCATATCTTAACTTGTTAATTTGACCTAACGACAATTGTCATTATGTACCGAACAACTTCAACTTCGTAAATGAGAAAGTGATTTAGCTATCGATGCGAGATTTTGTCATAAATTATATGTGATATTGTTTGTTAGAAATGAAATGAATGTACCGAACACAAAAGAGGGCACATATCTCTTTGAGTAATGTTCTCTTAGACATTCCACAATGATTTATGTGAATTTGAATCCCATATACAAGAAGCATGTTGCATAAGTTTTGATTTCTATAACACATTTGTTGCAGTCAATTACATATATTAATTCAACATATTTCCATCTTACTAATATTATAGATTGATGACTTTACAACATAACATTATCTCATGTCTCAATACCCTACCCTATGCATAATGTAAAAGTTAATCTAGCTAATATGTCAAAGTATCTAATAAGAAAACATTACCCCATATAATACAATTTTATCTTATCTTGGGCCACATACATTGTAAGGTGCACTATTCAGTGTCATAAAATCGAATCCAAAAACCAGATTACGTATTTAAATTTCATAAATGATACGCGACAAAACTTCCATATTTTAAGCGAACAGATAAAAAAACAAAAAGAAAAAGTTAAAAGAGAGCAGAATTAGACGCGTGCAGAACGTTTCTGACTCAGATAGTCAGTTACTGTGTTCACACAGTCTGTTTTTCCGTTCGCGTTGTCGGTTAGCGGTGCGTTATGTGTTATATTATTAGGTCGATAATCACCCTTATCCTTTGTTAATTGACAACATTATGTAGCATTTTTGCTAAGAATTATGAACTGAGTTTGAGCCCAAGTTAAACCCTTCATCTAACTCCATGTTTAAGAGCTTAAGTCCGAGTTAGCCATAGCTTGACTCAGTTGACAACCGAACCTCACGTGAATTGAAAGTCGAGCTTTCCCTCATTGAGAAATTCCGAAACAAATATTTAAGAAAATCCCTCCAAATGATTATTTTCAGAAAATAAATAACTTTACAAATAAATCCACCCAAAACAACCCTCACTTACCAACACGCGCGCGTAGCACCGCACCATGCAACAATCCCTATGGCTTGCCATTCTAGTTCGTAACAACATCACTACGACTTGTCGTTTAACCAACTAGTAATAAAACCTCCGTAACTTCCACGTACGTGGCAGCACATCATTCGCCGACCCCATGGCTACGCAGGCCATAATGTAGCAAATCTCGTCCGGTCTATCGTAGCAGGAATCTTTAGTGCCTGGTGTCAAATATTTCAGGCTATAGTATCTCACGCGCGATGGAGGCGCGTGGAGGTTTCACTCGTACCTCTTTAAACGGTCCAGAGCCCCCCCTCTCCCTCACACCAAAAGAAAACACTCAGACCCTCTCTCTCTCTCTCGCTCTATAAAATCGTATTATTTTCTCTCTCCAAGGACACAACGACTTTGCTTTCTCAAATATTTTTTTCTCTTTGTTTTTGGCCTCCTTCGAAATCAGCCTTCGTGGTCATGAAAGCTTAGCTTCCATAAAACCCAGGTACAACCCCTCTCTCTCTCCTCCCCTCTCTCTTTCTCTCTCTAGTTTTCATGTCCAACTGCGTGCGTGTGAGTTTTCTCTCTCTAGAAACACAGAGACTCAGAGACAGAGGCTCTCTGTGTGAGAGAGAGTGTGTGTGCTTCACGCTTTGTTTTTTTTTATGTTTTTAATCCAAAGCTTGCAAATTGGTGCTAAAACTCCAAGGCCCATTTTTCTCAGGCTTGCTCTCTCACGTGGGTTCGGCTTCAAATTTCGTTTCCTTCTCCATGGAGGTAAAAAACTAAATCTTTTGCTTTCTGGGTTGCCGTTTTTATTTATTTTACGATTCAATGCAGTTCTCTCTGTGTTTTTGGAGGGTCATTGTTTGGTAAATAAGTGGAATTTGATAGGATCGTTTTGGAATTCTCACTGGGACTGTGGTTTTTGCTTGCCGGAATGCTTTCCTGTTTTTGTTGTCGTTTTTTTCTATGTTGGTTTTTATTTATTTTTATAAGTTTACAACTTTTTGGTGTTTTTTTGTTTTGGTTGTGATTGTTTGTTGTTTTTATATGAATGTGCAAAATGGGGTTTGAGATAATTATCTTAAAGTTTCTGCCTTTTCATAGTTTCGTCGATTTTAGTCTGGATTCGAAAAGGGATCTGGGATTGATTATTTTGTTGTGGGGTTTGCAGCTTCATGCTCTGTTTGCTTGTATTTCTTCTGGTTTATGCTTAAAAAAAATTATTGCTGGGTTTTTTTTTTTTTTTTTGGAAAATTACGATAATTGTTACCAAACAAACAAAAATTATTTACGATCATTTGTGGTTTATGAATAAACATTTTAATATATAATAAATGCAAGAAAAAAAAAATTCTTTTGTTTGCTTTTATTTCCTATTTACCTGTTGTTTATTTGGAACATAAAGTTAGTCTTTGTCAAATTTTGGCATTGGTATTTGTCAATTTGTTTTGTGGAAATCCCTTTTCTCTCTCTCTCTGTGATTAATGATTGACTAGGATTTACTGCTGTTAGCTGCATGAGTTCTTCAATCTGTATTGCTGCGAGGATAAAAATCAATGTTTTACCTTTGGCATGTTTAAGACTAGCCTGCTGCAATAAGAACAGCTCAATTGCTTTTCGACTGCTTCGTAACCGAACCTTCCTGTCTTGGTTGCTCCTTTCGATCCCGGAAACATGAGCTTGTAGATTGGATACATTGAACAGACTGAACGAGAAATTTCTTGCATGCATTACTCTTCCTCTCATTTTCTGTCTTTAGCAGTTGGCTATCATATTCTTGTAACGGTATTAAAATATGATTGGGATTGCAATGTACGATTTCAAATTGGCATATAACATTCATAGTTTTTGAAATTTTTATGAAGTATATGTCTTGTATGTCCTTTGTTGAATAGAAGGAAAAACTTTGATCCTTTTGTTGTCTCAGAAAGCCACTTTAACAATACTAGTTCCCCCTCCCCCCCTCCTCCTGGTATGACAGATGGATTCGGTTGAAGGAAATAACCACGGGGATTTCAATGACGATGAATCAGCTGGGCATTCATTATCTCCAGAAGCTTCTGATACATGTGGTGTCTCTGGTGACCCTGAGCTAGGTCCTAGAGTTGGAGATGAGTACCAGGCTGAAATTCCCCCACTAATTGATGTTTCTGAATATGTACGGCTTTTAAAGAACCCAACTGATGCAGAAATTGCTGGCGGTAGTCCCTGTGGTTTAGTAATGGGGTTGCCCATACCAGTAATGTGGATCAATGAGGAATTTGAGAGTAAAAAATATGAACATGTTGGAGAGACCCTGATTGTTTCAGAAAGTGACAACATAAAATGCAATGCTGAGCCAATGGATGTCAAGGTCAATAAGGGGATAACGTCAGGTGAGTCAGAAAAGTTTGTATTGAAACAAGAAATGATGGCTGAATTGCATCAAAAGCCTGGAGTAGTGTATTGTCCGGTTCCTGGTTCTGCAGGTGGCAGCTGGAGTGACATGGAAGAAGCCAGTTTTCTTCTTGGTTTATATATCTTTGGAAAGAACCTTGTTCTGGTGAAGAAGTTTATTGGGGGTAAACAGATGGGTGATATATTGTCATTATACTATGGGAAATTTTACAAGTCTGACGGATACAAGAAATGGAAAGAATGCAAAAAAATGAGAAGCAGAAAATGTATATTTGGGCAAAGAATTTTTACTGGGCCAAGACAACATGAGTTGTTTTCTCGTTTGTTTCCTCACGTGTCAGAAGAATGCCAAAATTCATTGCTCGAGGTAATTACATCTCTACGAATCTTTGATGCTAATATTGATCTATACTGTTCCTTGAATTATATCAGCCTGTCTGCACATATTGCTTTCCTTTAGCAATACTCTAATTTAGATTCTGTGTAGACACTCTGCCAACATTTCTTAAGTTATTATTTCATTACTAAATTGTTTAACGCTTCGTACATGCTCCTCACAAAGTCCCTATATGCCTTCTGTAAGTTTGATTTCCTTTAAAAAACTACCAACTTTCCTTTACACCTTCTATAATATTGCTTTCCTTTAGCAAACCTGTTCATTTTTGGCAGAGTCAATGTGAACGTGATTGGTATACTCGAATTTATGTGTTTGTTACTGTTGCAATTAGTTCCACGTCTAGAGATTACTGCCTACTCATTGAATTTAGCAGTATTTTAGCTTGTATGGTTATCGATTTATGCAAATACTGTATAAACGAAATATAGATGAAAATGTACTGATGTAACTGAGAAATTTTTATTTTCTGATGAAGACTGATGTAGCTCTAATTAGCTAATGTGTACCTTGTGATTCACCAACAAAATCATATAAAGTTGATTACGCAAAATGAAATCCGGTAATGCAGATAATCATTAATTGGACAGAAGGGAAATGTCTTGGATTTTGCCATGATTGTTTGTCCCTTTATTTGTTTGTATCAGTATATAATTCCTATAATTTTGTTTGACCAATTCCAGGTCTCGAAGGCATTTGGGGAAGGAAAAATTTTACTAGAAGACTATGCATTCATTTTAAAGGCTAGAGTTGGACTGAATGCACTTGTAGAGGCAGTGGGAATTGGTACGGGGAAGAAAGATCTCACAGGCATTGCCACAGAGACTTTAAAGTCCAATCAGGTTGCTCCCGTTCACCCAGAAATACCAACTGGCAAAGCATGCTCCGCCCTTACAACACTAGAAATAGTGAACTTTCTAACTGGGGGCTTCCGGCTAAGCAAAGCCCGCTCAAGCGATCTCTTTTGGGAAGCTGTTTGGCCTCGTTTGCTTGCAAGAGGGTGGCACTCTGAGCAGCCTTATCCGGGTTTTTCCACTGGTTCCAAGAATTCACTGGTCTTTCTTATCCCTGGTGTTAAGAAGTTCTCAAGAAGGAAACTGGTGAAGGGAAGCCACTACTTTGATTCGTTAAGTGACGTCCTGAATAAAGTTGCTTCAGACCCCGAGCTTCTTGAGCTTGAAACGGGAGCAAATAAAGAAAATGGGTGGACAGATGAAACAAAGCTGGACGAACAAGACTTCCCAAATCAGCAACGCCACTGTTATCTGCAGCCTCGTACTAATCGTAGTACTGCAGATGTCATGAAGTTTACGGTTGTGGATACTAGTCTGTCTAATGGGAAAACATTTAAGGTGAGGGAACTGAGAAGCTTACCGCTTGAATTGGATGTCTACGCCTCCAGAAGTGATTCTGAAGATGACGACGATGAGGATGCTTCTGAAGATTTAACAGATAAATCTAATTCTGCTGTTTCCTTGTGTTCACAGAGGGATGAGATCTGTGTTTCGAAGTCCATCCGCTTGGGTAGAAACGATGACAAATATTTTGAAGATGATACTTCAGAGTGGGAGCATCAAGCTTTTGGTCAAGGTTTGACTACTGTGACTGCAGATCTCCCCAAGAATGAGAACATTGGTATATGCAATGACATGCGGCGTAGAAAAGCTACGAAGTGCCAAAAGAGCCGGAAAATGGTTTCTGAAAATGAAAATCATGTCGCCCCTGTTTTAAAAAGACGTCGACAGTTAGCTTCTTGTAATCACACAGAGACCATTCCCAGCAGGAACCACTTCTTGCAAGGTCCCATGTTACAACAAGATGCATGCAGCTCTGGAGACCACCCCGAACTTAGTGAGAAAACTCCCTCTCAAGTGGATTCATCCAAAGAGAAGTTATCATCCACCAGTACTTCGTCTAGAGGAGCCAGTCCAGTTGATAATGGTGAAGGCAATCGTGGCAACAGTTTGCGTGTGGAAACATTTCATGAGAATCCTCAGTGTCGTACATTTTTTGACTTGAACATGCCCCCCTCTCTAGATGCTGAAACTGATGAACCTTCCACAATGATAGAAAGACAAGATGATCAAACAAACCAGGAACCGGATGCATCTTCCCATTCAGTGAAGCCCTCCGAATGTGGGGCTACTTCTGAACAGCAGCCTGCAATGAACTCTCGCAGGCAGAGCACAAGAAACCGACCACTGACCACTAAGGTACTGGAAGCTTTTGCTTATGGATTTTTCGACACAAAACAGAAGCGGAAGAGTAGGGATGAATTTCCGCGAGACAACTCCAAATTAAGGCCATCCAGGCGTGCTCGTACTAAGGTGAGAGCTCCCGACAGTTTTGATTCTAGTCTCCCGGATTTCAGTATGCAGGAAACCAGGAGTGCTATCCACAATAACAATGCTGACGGGTACAGCAAACCTGACATGGTCTCGTAAGTCGGTTAGGTGCTGAAAATCCAACAAACAACTTGAACAAAGAGCTTCTGCATATAACAGAGACCGCTGCTTTCGGGTGTGCTATTATAGCCCATGATACACAGCAAAGGCAAGAGTCTCTTCATTCTTCTGCATTGTACATGGTGTTACATACAAATTTCACAGGAAAGTCGGAGTAGAAGCGTCATTTCCCGAGGCCATTACATCAGAGAAGGCGGCGCTAATAACCGGAAAACCAATGATGAGAGATAAAAGTTACCCTCCTCCATTTAAATCTTAGTTCAACAGCATTTGATCAAACCTTTTACTTTCTCTCTTACGTACAATTTTACTTTAAAAGTGGCTGTCTGTCTTTTTTTCTTTCCTTAATTATTAGTTGCAAGACCAACTTATAGGGTGACTGTTGTTGCATTCCGATCAAATGTAGTGAAACAACATTTGTAGTTCGATTTAGACCCGCCTCGACAGTTTCTCATCGGTTTACATCTGAAATTTTCGTAACTTGAACAGATTTGTGTTGAGCATTCTTTGTTGACTGCCCAAAGCAAAAGATTACAACAGTTTGATTGCTTGCTCATAAGGTATCAATGCTATAGGGGTGTTCAAGATTCAATTCATTCCGCTCAAACCGATCGATCCGATCCGATCCGATCAAATCCAATCTTGACGACTTCGTAAGTTTAGAGAGAGGGCGTTCACTAACCATTTAAAGTTTTCAGAAAGAATTTACGGAGTTTATGAATGTTGATAAGTCATTAATCTCTAAAATCATTACTCTACTGAGCGAAACGATTAATTGACCTAATGAGCGGAATAATGAGCCTCGCAATGACCAATAGACACACACACCAAAGTCTCACTAAGCTACGAACAAGCATGCATGCACATAACAATAGTATATATATATATATATATATATATATATAAGGTCATCACCTTCAAACTCTCGGAACCCTTTTTTTTGGTAAAAAAAACTCGGAACCCTTTAGCTCATAAATGGATATGCATCAGAAAATCAGAGCTCCCACTCCCGAATACCGAAACCGAAACTTCGGGGAGGAGGTTTTTAATACCGAAACCACATGAAGCATTTCAACATTTTTGGCCTAATCCATTCACAATTTCACATATTCATAATCCATTCAAATTCAATCCATTCAATCCATTCAATCCATTCACTTCATTCAATCCATTCACATATTCATTATCCATTCAAAATTCAATACATTCAATCCATTCAATCCATAATCCATTCAAATTCAATACATTCGATCCATTCAATCCATAATCCCTTCAAAATCAATCCATTCAATCCATAATCCATTCAATCATAAATGATAAAGAAATAAAGTTCCCAAATACAAATATACAATCCAATCCATTCAATCCATTCACAAATACAAGTTTACAACCCAAATGAAATAAAGTTATCCAAATAAGTTATATTACAAATAAAATAAGTTCCAAATCCAAAAGAAATGATGAGTTAAGATAAGTACCTAAGGTTCAACCCTTCCTCTCTTTCGGCCCCTTCCCCTAGTAGAAGTAGAAGCTTGAACCCTTCCTCGTGTACTTGTTGTAGAAGTTTGACCTCCCCTTCCACTTGAAGTTGAAAGAGGATGTGGAGGTGGACGTGGTAGCGATGTTGGATGAGGTGGTTGTGGTGTAGGAGAAGGTGGTGGCATTTCCCAATGACTTTGGCCTTGAGTATTAAGTGTACCTACATAAAAGAATAAATAATAGAATATTCATATTAGTTTATGTTTTGAGTGCTAAGATAAGATGTATAATAAAAAAAAATATGAATTGCATTTCCACTTACGCGATTCCAATTCTTCAAGTTCTTTGTAGAATGTGAGGTCATCTTCCGTTGGTTCCTTGTACAAATTCATTTGTTCACCTCTTAGCCAATCACTAGTACACACTAATGCCTCAACCGTTTTAGGGGTTAAGGAAGCCCTAAAAGGATCCACGATCCTCCCACCAAGTGAAAAAGCATTCTCACTAGCAACGGTGCTACTTGGAAGAGCCAAAACATCCTTAGCAACCTTAGCAAGTATTGGATATATAGAACAATTCAATCTCCACCAATCCAAAAGCTTGAAGTCTTGATTGCGTAGGCTCTCATAGGGATCGTTAAAATACTTATCAACTTCATTTGCTATTTCCCTTTGTTGAGCCGCTTTTCTTTTCTCCATAACCCGCTTTTCCATCCTTGCTTCCACATCATCCCCATAATCCATGTCTCTAAAACCACCACTCACACCACTCACATTTGGAGATGCCTCCACATTCGATGTTTGGGACACTTGGGTTTGAGAGGTAGAAGGCACTTTATAGGCATTGTACAAATCGTTCATTGTCTTTTTAACCACTCTCTTAACCTCCTCTATTTCATCCCATGAATACCCGAGTTCATCTAGATTACACTCCATCATTTGAAATTTGTACCTCGGATCAAGAGCTTGTGCAACAAATATTATAGGGTTAATCTTTTCGAATTCACCCCAATACTTGTCAAACTTGGCTTTCATGGAACTTGCCACATTTTGCAAAGTTGGATTAGAGGCATCTTGGATTTTTTCGGCAATTTCCACTTGCAATGAGATCACCGTCCCCAATATCAAATTTGAAGTAGGATTTTTGGTGGCACTTAGTTTAACGGTGGAATCATAAAATCTTTTAAGGAAATGAGCAAAGCTCATCGCCTTCCTCCAATCCTCTTCCACCGGAGGTCCCACCCGCTTGCACCTTTCGCTCACCCCATTTATCTCTCTAGAAACATCCTCATCAAAATAGGCGATAAATTGGCTACACTCCTCCGCCATTCTAGAGAACACATGCTTGTACTTGAAAGAACTATTAAGCATGGTATAAGTGGCATTCCACCTTGTAGGAACATCATAGGGAACCGTTGACATCTTATCCATTCTCTCTAAAACGGCAAAGTCTCTAAACTTATCCAACCTTGCGGGGGAAGAGTGAATGAACTTCACACAATTTCGTATTCCCTCAATCTCCCTACCAAGCTCTAGCATTCCATCCTTAACAATCAAATTGAGGATGTGACAAGCACACCTCATGTGCAAGTGTGAGCCATCAAGCAAAAGTGTCCCAAGTGATGTAAGCCTCCTCTTCATGTATTCAATTGCGGTGTCATTTGAAGTAGCATTATCAACGGTAATGCTAAACACCTTATCAATTCCCCATTCACTCAAACACAATTCTAAACACCTACCTATGTCATCACCTTTGTGAGAAGTGATCTTCATAAAGCTTATGATCCTCTTGTGCAAATGCCAATCATTGTCCAAAAAATGAGCGGTAACTACCATGTAATTAATTTTTTGGATCGAGGTCCAAGTATCGGTGGTGAGACTTACCCTCACACCACTTAGCACACTCATCATTTTTCCCTTCTCCATTAAAAACAAGTCCCAAACCGCCTCCGCAATCTTCTTCCTATTAGGCATTTTGTACTTAGGATTAAGATCATGGATCCATTCTCGAAAATCTTCTTGATCCACAACCCTAAAAGGCATCTCCGCCTTAATAATCCATTGCACACATTTCAAATCAAGCCTTTTTTGATTGAAGGTGTGAGGGACCATTGTACCACCCATCCTTTCTTGAGTCAACATGGGTTGGGTCGAATCGGGATGCCTATAGAGATTAGAACCCTCACATTTCATTAGGTGATCCCTTATACCCTTTGTCCCATTTCTTCGGGAATCGGCGGGTACCTCCGCTTTGCAAAGATTGCAAATTGCTATTGTCCTTTTAACCCCCGAGGCATCGGTTTTCGTTACCTTAACGGCATCTTGCCACACAATACTCGGCCCCTTCCCCCTATTTGACCCTTTCTTATGTGTTACTTGTTCACATACTTGACTAGAAGTCGGTTGAATCTCTTCTACTTCCCTAACTGTATCACCCTCCCCACTCGGTTCATATTCTTCTTCATCATAATAATCATCCAATTCATCTGTGTTGTCATAGGTAGTGTGTGTACTAGATTGGCTAGAATTCATCCTACATTGAACAAGGGCATACAAATGTTTTATAACTTTACAATAAACATGCTTTACTATAAACTCAAGGTCATCAATGTATGTTTTAGTATAAACATGCTTTACTATAAAATTCCAATTAATTTCATTATGTTGCCATTGACTAACAACATACAGGAAATATAAAGAGAACAAGAAAGACTAACCTGAACCAAATATCGCAGCAAACCAAACAAAGCAAATCTCGCAGCAAACTAACCAAATCTGCCAGCAAACCCCGAACCAAATCTGCCAGCAAACCCCGAACCAAATCTGCCAGCAAACTCTGAAGAAACAAACTCTGGCAGCAAATCAGTGCAGAGCATACACTTAATTTGTATCCTAATTAGGCTAGCTAGCTAGGGATCACATGAAGAAGAATATGTATCCTAAGAAGAAGAATATGAAGAAATTAATTTGTATCTTAATTTGTATCCATCATCTTAATATGTAATGGAAATCACTTCCCTTAATATAGTTCAAGAACACCAATTGTGATATAAAGTGATCCAAAATATGATACATTATGTACCCTTTGTCAATAACATTATCATTTCTATATCAACAAAACTACTGAATGAAGGATTGAAGCATCCGAGTGATTAATTAATCCAGCAAGCATAGTGAAAAAATGCAAGTTTAAGAAACAGTGCATGAGTAGATTAATCCAGCAAGCATATGATGTAACCTTATCTTTGGCAAACATAGAAACATAATTGAATCATACTATTTGGAATGAGTAGATTAATTTATAATGGTTATTTGTGGGAAGGCCTAATGAGTTAAAGCTAACTACATCATATGTATCCACACAATATTTCTATATTTGTATACATTTTTCATGCCATTTACGTCTTATATTTCAGAATAGGCGACAACATTTCACATACATCCTTTCTTCACTCAACCGTTGCTTTGCTTGAAGGTTTCAATCATAATTTTTTGGTGTCAACGAAGAAGATGATGATTGGATATGTCTCCTTTCATCATTTTTCACCCCTGTCCCTTGCTACCGTAATTATTCTTTTGTTTAAAACTTAATTAATTTAATCGTTTTCCCTCATAAACTAATTTTCTTTAGGAGGAAATCACGTGGAAAAGCAAAAATTAAAGAACACACATAATATATTAAACCAGGCCATATATCTTTCCATCTTTTACAATTGTCAAAATTTTCTCAGCTGACGGACTAAGACTAGTTCACTCATATAGGGCTAAGCCTAAGAAGAATGGGCAGAAAGTAAAGCAGAGAGTGATTTAAAGCATTCTACACGCACAAACGCACAATGCACACACACACACCCTGCATACTGCATTCTACACACACAAACGCACAATGCACACACACACACCCTGCATACTGCATTTTTGCACACCTGACGCACAATGCACACACCGCTCTGCATCTTGCATTCTACACACACAAGCGCACAATGCACACACACACACCACATGCGCATTTTCACACACAAACGCACAATGCACACACACACACCCTGCATACTGCATTTTGCACACACAAACGCACAATGCACACACACACACCCTACATACTGCATTCTACACACACAAACGAACCCCATAAAGTTATGTCTCCATTTAGCAGAACTAATTCAACTAAAATCTAAACTGAAATTCGATCACAGACGAACCCCACTATGACTTTGCGACACACTAAAGTTTTTAAACTACCTAGTCCTTCATCTTGCGATTATCCAAGAAAATACACTTATAATTTCAGACTTCAATCGTACATTTCGATTTCATTTTTGAAACCAATCACGGTATCATACTCAACAGGAGGAAACCAAAACACACAAATTCCACACAGCACTGAAACCAATCAGTGTATAAGAAAATACACTGAAACCAAAACACACAAATTCCACACTGAAACCAATCAGTGTATAAGAAAATACACTTATACTTGTAATTCCACACAGCACACACAAATTCCTAAATTCCTAAATTGAAAACCCATCCTGCAAACCCAAATTCCCAAATTGAACACCCAAATCCCGCAAGCAAACCCAAACCCAAATTATTCCCAAATCCCGCAAGCAAACCCACCCAAACCCTAATATGAAATGAAATTACAAGTATAGATTGATTAGTAGAACTTACCAATAATTGCTGCTGAGCTCCAGAAGCACGGAGAGCCAGAGAGGAGAAGAGAAGAAGAAGAATGGATTTGAGTGTTCTTTCACTTTCAATTCTGTTCAGTGAAGTTCAGTGTTTCTCGAACTCGATCGATAGCAAGCAAAGCTGCAAACCCCAGACTTCAACAAGCTCAAACCAACGGCTGAGATTGATTCAAAAAACCACTTGAACAAATCCAACGGACGAGACATAATTAAATCTAATATTTCGGTTCGGTTCGGTTCGGTATTACCGAATACACGGTAATATGGTTCCGAACCCCGTACCGAAATTTCGGTATTTTTTCGGTATCGGGGACCGAACCATTCGGGATATTTCGGTTTCGAGATTTTCGGTATTGCGTTCGGTATTTTTCGGTTCGGTTACCAAATTCCCAGCCCTATTCCACTCTGTTATAATTAGCAGATAATATAATTTATTAAACAAAACCCTCATACAAATAAAATAAAATAAAATAAAACCCTCATAAAAATGAATAAATTAAAAAAATGGGGCCCCTGGGAATTTGCTATTTCGTGTAGGACAATAGGACACGAGAGCACCACGCGCCACTCCAGTGTGTATTGCTCTGCTCCGTTCTTCTTCTTCCTCTCCCACCTTCTCCTCCACTATTCCCACCAAACCCTACTCCCAAAAATTACAGGGTTTTTTATTTTTATTTTATCCATCTATCTATTTATTCAGATTTTTATTGTTGGTTGATTTGGGAAAAATTAGAAAATACGACCGACACAATGGGTCAGGCACTTCGCCGAGCTGCTGGAAGAACGCGATCCTCTTCGACCGTCGAAACGACGTCGTCCAAACCGAAGACCGTCGTCGTCGATCAGCGGCCTCCTCTGGTTCCCCCCGAACGGCCCGAGATCTCCAAGGCCGCCGGCGCTCTTGATTCTGGTATATAAAAGTTGCCGCCTTTGTTTTGTCTCTTGGCTTTTCTCGCACATTTTTCCTCAGCTCAGTTCAATCGCATTTACGGCGTCGTTTTTGGAATGTGTCTGTTGGTTTCAGATGGTAGCGCAGGGACAGGAGCTGCAGAAGCAGTCGAAAATGTGCTTGAAGAACGAGATCCAAATTACGATGCCATGCTCAATCAAATGGTGGGTAGGATCAAATCGAAGCCCGGAGGAAAATTGGAGATGGGTGAGGTCAGTTTCTCAAATTTTCCTTTCTTTTTAGCATTTCGTTTCGCCCATTTGAGAATCCCTCCCTTGGAAAGCACTTCCGCTCATAAGCACTTTTAGCTCATAATAAACTAGCTAGCCACACTTTGAATTTGAGACATTTTTTTTTGGGAAAAATGTACCGCTCAATGCCGCACCATTGAATAGTTCAGATTAATTTGCAGGACTCCCAAAAGAATTTTAAACCATTCAACAAGGATTGAAATTTGACCCATTGTTTTGTATTGTTGTAATTATGCTACAGGCATTTGTGGTGGAAAAGTACAAGAGGCCTCTACCTAAACTGCGGGATACGAAGCCAGATTCAGGCAGTTATGAGGAGAGGCCTACTCTGCCGGGAACACTGAATGTGGCACAGCTGCGCCACATTATTCTGCTGCATCAGGGCAAGGCTGAGGATCACAATGGCCGCATGGAGCCGGACCAAATTGCTGAAAAGTTCCGGGTTGATGTTGCCGAGGTTCGGAGGATCTTGCAGTTTGTATCACTGCCTCCGGAGGATAGCAGCGGCAAACAGAACAACAATCGTTGAACAAGGCACAGATAGATAGCTTCCGTCGACTATTCTCCTTCGCAACACTATCACTACCAGTTGGATTTTCTGTTGAATAAGGATGGCTCGCGTACAAGTTCGAAAATATTGTGAGAAATCATGTGAATCTCGTGATTTGGAGAATCTACACTGGCAAAATCTGTAACATGTAGGAAATTTTGTAGCGAGTGTGAGGCATTTCGATTGCAACACGAATCGAGAATCTGTTTACCTGAACTTGATGCCTGAGATTGTTGCAAATGCACGGGAAAAATTCATGTTTACTTGTGGTTATGGGTTTTATAAGTTCATTCTCTTTCTACACGTGGTTCGGCGTTGAGTGCGAAAGGGTCGGTACTTCGACCCCACAAATTTGTACGAGAAGAAAATACAGTAACCATAGAAAATAATCTGTCATGATTTCAAATTCTGATACAAAAATTTATGGTGCTCTAAATCTCAATTTCTATCTTCAAACACTTTGCTGCCTAGTTACAATCGTAGGACCTATAGTAGTGTGACTAAAATAATGTGCCCCCTTCGCTTCCTTCGACGAGGACCTTCTAAGGTCTCCAAGGACAAAAGAATCTCATCATCCAAAAATAATATTTGAAACTATTAGGGAACAGTTAGATTCAAGTCAATCTGGACTCTAACCAATCTGATGTATATTCATATGCCACAAATGTCACTGCACCGGCAGGCGCAGCTTTGACGGTTGATGGGACTATTCCCTTATAGAGACCAGCCCAGCCCTCCATCTGCAATATTCTTCGCAAGGCGTCAAACATGTTTCTGTAAGCACGGTGCTCCACTGGTTTCCCATATCTTGGGTGCCTCTGTAGTCCTTCAATCTGCAAGGACCCAGTAAACAGGATTCATATGACCAACCATCATTGCATTAACATGGAAGCATTTTCATGCACAATTTTCTTCCCTTGTATTCTTGGGGAAAGATTGTTAAATAACACACAAGACTCCAGATGAACTGAATGTTCGAGTAATGCAAGTCGAGCTCGGGATGTTTAAATATCTACCTGGAATCTTTTCTTGACGACATCAAGTGGATGACAGACAAGTTTGGCACATGTCCCGGCTGCTATACCACAGAAGAAAAGCTGAAAGCCCGAGAGACCATCTTCTCTACCGTGTGAGTTTATATTAGAGGATCTGTACTGGTTCCACGCCTAAAATGAACACAACAAAATGTGAGATCACAAACTTTTTTCAGATATGAATTGCATATCTCACTCCAAGAAAACCCTCTCACAACACAAACAAATATATTGGAAGACAAGGACAATTGTATCCAATTCACTTCCAACAAAAGATCTTGCTCTTTGCTGGGTGTGTGGCCCTTTTCTTTGATTATTTCAATTCAAATATCCAAACATGTCAGGTTATTTGTATACAAGTGAGAATGGGGGAGGGGAGAACCGAACCTAGGACCTCAAGTGCAGGGGCAAATGCTCTTAACTACTTGAGCTACAAGCCCCCTGCAAAACTAGCCAATGTGGTTCATGCCCTGTGAGACCACATGACAGATAATTTCAACCAAAACAAATATATATTGACTTCCTAAACTGACAGAAATCATCCCATCATGAGATTGAGAAATACAAATATTTAGTTGAAAACACAAAAAAGAAAATGATAGAGCAGAACCAGAAGCTTACCATGGTCCAGCGCTTAAACGTGTCATAGGTACCAAATTGCAAGCCTGCATAGGGAATAATCTCAACCAGTGTTGGCGACAGTCCAGCATACAACCCTCGAAGGCCACGATTTTTAACTATTTCAACAAACGCAGACCTCATAGTTGGATACACCTAAACGAAGAACAATAAGAGTAAGGCCCTATTATGCCAAAGAATTCTTCACAGATTGGTGTTTATGCAGAAACTAATTCTAAAAGTGGCCTGATAAAATTCAACATTATTTTATTAGTATATTAAGCATTTCAAAGCTACTGATTGCATAAAGGACAGCTCATGCTGTCAGATGCATAACTTTGTAACTTTAAAAAATATATGAAGAATAACATGGATCTAACATTTGATTCCTACTCCTCATGCTAGTATATCTATACATGGCTCAGAACAGTTTGAAAGTTAAGTTACACTCACATGCACACACCACACCAAAAAATCAACGCATGGACCTATACCTTAGGTTCACCCTGTGAAGCTAGTAACGTTCTTAGAAGATCAAATGGATATGAGCCGACAGTAGCTGCACAACCTGCTAATGCTCCGCTGACGTAAGACAAATAGGGGCTCAAATGAATGTGATCCTCTGCATCAGAACAAACAATGATCAGGACATACAAGAAAATTGGGATATTAGAGAAAACCACATCCAAAATGGTCATAGCTCTAAAGTCGTAAACATTACATATAAAAGTACTTAAATCAAACATGGTATCTCTAGCAGCAAAATCCTCATTGCAAAATTCAAATAAACAACAGAACAAGAAACCTAGACTTTTATTAGAGATGGACATTACATTCTGACATCCAGCTTACCACCCAAGTTACTTTAGCACAAATTCAGGATTTTATAACCAATTTGAAAGAGAATTTTAGAGAAATAAAGAAATTCAAAGTCAAATGTCTTCCGCCAAAACTACTGGAGCTACAAATAATGAAAGAAGAATCAAAAGATCAAACTATATTCAATTCATACCTCTTAGTCAAAATAAGCCACATAATACAATTTTTACTTCAGACCTATGTTTCATGGACTCAAACATGGATTTCAGATAGAGGCAGGTGTCCAACTGTGATATTTGTCTATTTTCCAATGGTTTTAAACAAATATTGAGTCCCAGTTGCCATACCATTAATAAAATCATGTCCTATTGAAATGAGTGTGCCAGTGAAATGAAGAGTGCCCATAAGATAGCATCAAACATCTAGGTAAAGATATTGCCTATTCTCAAACTACCTGTTTTGGAAGAACCAGCAGCAAATGTTTTCAATTTGTGTAACACAGCAAATTGTATCGCGGTATATGGCATAACCATAAGTAAAGCTGGGACATTTCCACGCCAAAAACCCTGCCATAAGAAAATCTCAGAATAAGATCAAGAGAAATGTAAATGTGCTTGCAAAACGAACCATAAAATATGTCCAGAAATGGCTTCCGGAGAATGCCACAAGAAGACTAAATAACAATAACATTGTCATTACAAAATCCTTGAATGCAAATTGAGTCCGTGTACCGGTAAGCCTTCCTCTCTGAAAATATCTCTTGTTGCTTGAAACATCCCGGTATATTTTGACGGTTGAGACAAAGTTTTACTAACCAAAGCCCATGACGTCGTGGGCTCCAGTTGAACCTATCAACCAAACAAATAAGAAGATTCTTTATTTCACCACCGGCCTTTAAGATACAGAAGCAGATAAACACCATGCATAAAACCGAAACTCTGAACTGATAATTAAACATTCGCAAACACGATTTCACACCAACTCAACATATACATAACTTACAAATATAAGAACATTATGAATTTACTACAGTGGAAAACGATGCAAAGCTCAGAAATTGCAAAATTTACAAACTTCACCACGATGCCAATAAAATTTTGCAGTCTAACCCCATTGCAGATAATGATAGAGGCAAAATTTCAAAAAATTCACGGACCTGGAATCTAATTTTAATAACATCAAGCGGCGAAGTAACAGTTCGTGATATACCGCCGGCGATTAAACCCGCCGTAGCATCAATGACGGCTCGCTTGAGCTGCCCCGTCTCTTCCATTGCCAAAAGAAATCCCCCTCGCGAACAAAGCTGAAGCAGCTATATCACCTGAAAACCGATGCCGTTCAATTCAATTCAGAACAAAAGATCAAAAATTGACGATCACATTAGCTTAGCAAAATCCGATAAGGGTTCAGACGATCAGGGTTCCGCTGACGACGCAATAGTGGAAATTTAACTTGCAGAAATCAGAAAGCATAAAGGTAAAGTGTAATGAGAGAGAGAGGAACGAACCTAGAGAGGGCAGGAGGGACAATGGAGGAGAGAGAAAGCGCCGCCATTGAATTGGGGGTTTTGTCGCCTTAATGGATTGAGTAAAAGAGAGACAGCGTCGGTGACTTGTAAGAAGAAGGGGGCGGGGGGCGTTTAATAACGTTTAAGGGGCGTTAATTGTGGGGCAGCCTAGATAATCGGGGGTTAACGGAGCGCCGCTGGTTAATTCACGGAATTGTTCCCGTCCGTCAATAGTGGGAGTGGTCCATTTTCAGAAATTTTTAGAATTTTGCTTCTTTTTGAGTGTGAAAAGACTTAAATAACCTGTTTCTTTCTGACATTCTTTCTCCTTCTTATTGCCATGTCCTCTTCCATTCTTACCCAAGAGAGCGGGAGGAAGGAGGTTGAGATCAGTGTGAGCATCCAATATTTGCGAGCACTGTAGCCAGTCCCTACAATTACATTGGTATACAATATTAGATTTTATCAAGATATAATTGGATTTGAATACTTAATTTTTTCCAATCAAGTAAAACGGTGAAGGTCCACCAGATTCGCTAATTTGCCTTAGCACGAGCAGCAGCATAAGCTAATCATCCATGAAAAATTTGATCACCTCATCCATCACCCTCCTTCTTCCTTGATGGGATGTCGAGAAATGCTCGAGAGATTCTCAACTAGTTGTCGAGAAACGCTCGAGGAACTCTCGAGTGGGTCTCGAGCAAAGCTCGAGGACCTTCGAGAGGGGTGTCGAATCAAAATCCACATACTCTTTTCACTCTCTTTCAATGAAGATTATGAGCTTTGAAGTATTGAATTTGGTGGAATCATTGGGGTTTTAAAAAACTTTTGAATCTAAATCACAAATCTTATGACATAACTTTTTTTTTTTGAAAAATTTATAGTGGTGTGGTGGTTTGGTAGTTGATGAAAGAAGAAGAAAGAGTGCGGTGGCTGCTCACCGCGGTACTGCCGCTAGTTTGGCAATGAACAGAGAACAATTAAACTTAGGTTTTTTTTTTTCTGACAACTAGAAACTTAGGGTTATTTAGTCATTTTACATGTAAAAGGGGCACAATTCTCTAAAATCTGAAAACAAGGGCAAAAGTCTTCTTTTGAGTTCTTAAAAAGGGTATTTTGCTAAATTTCTCCTGAATTATGGAGCGATGGAGGAGAAGGAGTAGAATGAAAAGGTTGTCAATGATCGACAACACACACTTGCTAGAGCCTTCTAGTCCAGCTACCCCACATGTGTCAACAGAGCCATGGTAGAAATAGAATATGAGCCATGACAGAAATGAAATAAGATAGAATAAGAGGAGGCAAATTTAAAAGCACACTAAGGCCTCGTTTGATAGCTCGGACTGGACTGACTATTTCAGTCAGATAGGATAATCTGTCATCGGACAGTAATGACTAAATTAGTCGGGCGTTTGGTGCAGTATCGGACTAATATCGACTATTTATACTGTGTTGGCCGACCCTAGGTGTGTGAAAAACAAAATTTGTTCTTTATACAAACTCACTCAAATCCTCATCAAATGCAAGAACTATGAAATGTTTGATCTTTGTAGGGGACGAAGTACGTAGGTAACCTTTAATTTGATTAAAGGTGCAACCACAACTCCTCAAAGCAAAGGTGTTCATCCAAGATGAGATTGAAGGCCCTCTTGGGTATTTAGCCTTTGCTCATGCAAAGAAGATTCTACAAAGGTGTAGGATGCTACAACTTACTAATGTGATTTTGAGTTGTGTCTTGGTTCACAACATTTAGGCTTCAAAAGTCATGAGCAAAGTTTTGTTTTTGAGTACTAATATGCTAGCTAAGAGCCTTTAATTTGTTAATAGCATGCTAAAGTGTTGCTCAAATGAACTTGTAATTCAAATATTTTCCTTCAAGCTAGACCAAGAGAGTGAGAGGGACGGACCTGACTAATTATACGGAGGTTTTTGGGCGTATAATTAGTCGGGTGTGAGGGGTACTAAATGGTGGGCCCGGTTTAAATAGTCGGGCGACTATTTTAGTACGAAGCGCACCAAACACCTGAGACCAGATTATTAGTACTATCTGGTGTGCTATATGGCGTACCAAACGGGGCCTAAGAGTCATGGTAGAAATTAAGTAAGAGAAAATAAGCGGGGCCAAAATCGAAAATATATTGTGCTTAGAAAATGTGTTTCAGTTATTTTTTAGCTTTAGTATTGAATTTTGTTTGGTTTTTATTTGTTTATTTTGTTTTCTTTTTCTTGTGTCCTTTGAAATCGAATGAGTAGCATCATCACCCAAATCTCATGTCATGACATTATAGCCAAAGACATGAATGTGTTCCACCTTTTTTTTACAATAAGTATGAGGATAAGATGTTAGAGGTAGAGTAATTTAGGTGATTTTGATACACTACTTGTCTCGTACTTTTTAGTCTATCATTCTTGCTTGCTTACATAACTCTTTCTAGGTTCTAGGTGTTAAACGGTAGATTTTATGATCATTTGCCAATGAATCGGCATCGATTCAATCAATAATGAGGTTATTGGCTAGAAGAAAGGTTTATAAGTTATAACATGGACGTTCACCCTAATTCGGTCGGTCGCTGGTGTATTGCATAACACTTATGTCTTCTATTTATATACTATACCTTCACAAATAAGTTATGTTGACTTTTGCATATAATTAGGATTTCTAGTTACAGGAGTAATTATTGTAATTATAATTGTTTTTTATTTTGTCAGAGATTATACTGCCTTGTATTGTATAAATATCACCTCCTCGTGAAAAGAATAGAATTATCATTCTCCAATTTGACTTGGCAGTAGATCCCGGTTAATAAACAAAAAAGAAAACACAAAACACTGAAACCCTAAACTTAGGCCATGTTGCTCCGTTTGAGCGACAAGCTCAGAAAACGCAGCAGCTGCTGCTCGATTCCTGCGGTCTTTGATCCCCTACTATGACTGAGCAGGCCAACTCAATATGATCTTCAACAATCGATTGTTTATCGCTTCGATGGCAGAGAAACCCATCACCGATACCACCGAAACCAAACCTTCCACTACTCCGGTTGTTCAGTCTAACAACTTCAATATTAATATTGGAGTGTTGCTGGATGAACACAACTATGACCTATGGGCACCTCTAATTTAGATGGACATAGCTAGACGAAAGAAGATGGGATATCTTTGTGGCTCGAGTAAGGCTTAGGCCGAAGAACCCCAAGTATGATGATTGGTACTTCGAGGACTAGAAAGTCAATAGTTGGCTTATATCCTTCATGAAGCAAGAACTGATAAAGTGATATATTCGCTTATTGATTGCAACTATCAACATATAGTGCAAGAACCCTATGTTGTTGCTATTGAGGAGGATGAAGCTGTAGATGTTACTTATGGCCAGTTTGACAAAAACACTCTACCATCTCAATTTACACAGAAGGCAGGTCATTCATGTGTTGAGCATGAATATGATTGTGAAGGTGAGGATACTGACTATAGAGGCTTTTATAATGACTTAGGAGGCTTTGATGATGAAGAAGCTGGAAACCAAGAAGATGTTGAGGATGAATCTAAGGGTGAATCCGAGGATGAAGATGACAATGACTTTGTAGAGGAGGTGTACCCTGCAGATAATGATTATAGATAGTTTGTGCAGTATGTGGATAAGGATTTTGATGCACAAGAAGATGCAATTTTTTATGGAGTGAGCAGGAAGCAAGGTCATGGAGATGAAGGGACTTCAAATGAGGTTGCTGGAGAAACAGGAGAAGTGCAGTTTGATGTTGAGGTGGATGTTGAAAATGTGCATGAGCCAGATTACAACAATGGTGGTCTTCATAGTGTGCATTCAGAGGATGAGGCATGAGACCCTCCACATGTTAACTATCTTAAATTCAATGAGAACAATGATATAGTTAACCCATAGTTGAGTGTTGGATTGATCTTTAGAGATGCAAAGCAGTTGAATAAGGCTATAAGGACACAATCTCTGATTAATGGCTATGGGATGATACATTTCCCAAGGAATGAGAAATATAAGATTGATGCAGTCTGCAAAAAAGATTGCCCTTGGTTTTGCAAGGCTGGCAAGATGGTGAATTCAACTAGCATTCAGATAAAAACTTTGCTGGATTACCACACATGTACATGTGATTGGGTGAATAGGAACCTGAAGCAAGAATGGTTGACTGAACAATACTTGGCTAAGATAGTTTTTAATCCTACATGGCCAATTGAATCTTTCATGCAAACAGTAAAGAGTGAATGGCAGTCCCAATGTTCCTATATGAAAGCCTATAGGGTTATGCAAAGTGCATTGAAGATCATAGAATGACGGCATGCATAGCAATATCAAAGGTTGTGGGATTTTGCAAAGGAGATAAGAAAATCCAACCTAGGGTCCACTGTGAAGTTGAAGCTTGATGGAGGACGATTCCAAAGAATGTATGTGTGTTTGGGAGTTTGTAAAAAGGACTTCAAAGTTGGATGTAGAAGATCAGTGGGACTAGATGGCTACCATTTGAAGTCTTTGCATGAGGGACATTTACTTTGTGATGTTGGTATTAACCACAATGAGGAAACGTGGGTAATTGCATATGCAGTGGTTGAGTTTGAGAACAAGGATTTTTGGATTTGGTTTTTGGAGTTTCTAATAGAGGACCTTGAAATTGTTAACCAGCAAGCATGGACATTTATTAGTGATAAGCAGAAGGGTTTAATCCCTACCTTTAAGGTATTGTTGCCAAGTTCCCACCACTATGGGCTTGTGCAAAGAGTACAACCTTTTCACACTTTAAAAGGGCAATGAAAGAGGTGAAGAAGTTGGATAAGGATGCTTTTGATTGGTTAATGAGGAGACCTGCAATTCACTGGAGTAGGTCTCATTTTCCAACCCACACAAAGTGAGAGATGCTACTAAACAACCTTTGTGAAAGTTTCAATGCGATCATACTCAAGGCAAGGTCAAAGCCTATAATCACAATGTTCCAGGTCATCCACACAATGTTGATGAAGATAATCCAAATGCGGAGAGATTCAATGAGAAAGCAGACTGGAGAACTTTGCCCAAAGATAAGAAAAAAGTTGGAAGATGCAAAGATAGACAATGACAGGTGCCTCAGTGGTCTGGTGGGAGAAAATTCCAAGTGGATGGTGGAGAAGGAGATCAATATGTAGTGAACTTAGGGGAAATGACATGTTCTTGCAGAAAATATGACCTCACAAGCATACCATGCACTCATGCAGTTGCAGCTATCAACTTCAAGAAGGAGAAATCTGAGGACTATGTACATCCATGCATTGTTCAATTGTTCTTCAGCTTTCTTCTTCTTTCTTAGCAACTCCGGTATAACAACCTTCGCACAATCACATATCTTTCTGTCATACTAATCGATGAATCCACAACCACCTTCCCGCAAATTAAACCCATATTTCATCCACTAACCATTGCAAAATTAACCTAAATTTCAACCACATTCCATCACAAAATAACACAACAATTTTGAACAAGGGAAGATCAATTTACCTCGTTTGGCGTTGGGCATCGCCAAAATCTCCTCCCAGGATTCAAATCCGTCCAGGATGTTAGCATTTGGGCCTTTTTTCTACATCTACATGTTGCCCACCTTCGATACTCACTCGTTGCACCTTCTCCTTCTTCGTCAATCCAGCTGCGATTGTTGTTGCTTTAATATGAGGTTCTTTCAACATCACGAAAAAATCAAAGTTTTAGAGAACAGAATTAGGGTTCTACCAAAAGAGGGAGGGGGGGGCGTAGAATTAGGGTAATAGCACAGAGGGGGGAAGATTTATGGGGTAGTGGGTGCGTTGTTCAAGTTTTTAATTTTAAATTTTTTTTTCACGTGGCGCCTACGTGGTACTTGCTTTGTCTGAGTATTGAAAATTTGGCCGGAAACCCTGGCCATGGTAGGTCTCACGTGTGCTATGTCAGAATTTAACGGGTCTTCTAACGGGAGGTTTAACGGATGTACGATTTTGAAAATAAAACTGGAGTCAATGTATGATGTGACATCCCACATCGACCAATGGAGAAGGGGTGATGTGCCTTATATGGACATGCCCACCTCCATTTAGCACGAGACCTTTTGGGAGCTCACTGACTTCGGATTCCATTCGAACTCTGAAGTTAAGCGAGTTTGGGCTACAACAATCCTAGGATGGGTGACCCACTGGGAAGTTGCTCGTGAGTTCTCAAAAACAAAACTGTGAGGGCGTGGCCCAAAGCGGACAATATTGTGCTACGGCGGAGCCGGTTTGAGATGTGACATATGAAGTTGAAAAAAAAAAAAAGAGATGTTGTATGATGTTGAAGATGGCTAAAAGTTGAGGGATTTTTTTTATAATTTACCCTATATTAAAATTTGATCCATTTAAAATTCTATAGTGCTCTTAAATAGGAGTCATGAAAAAAAAAACTCTGGCGAAGCCCTAAATGGGAATATCATATAGAAGTGGAGCGGGCTCAACAACCCTAAAACATTTCAAACTAGTTGTTGCTAAAAGCATGTGTGATCACTTTTAAGTTTTAACTATCACATTCAACAGTGTCGATTGAAAAAGCTCATGTTTGGTTGGTTGTTGTTTCTAGCTTCCAAGTTACATCCATGCCCTATTAATATTAAGGAAAACTAATGAAAATGACATAAAAACTTTGTATTGTAACCAAAAGCACCTTAGTAACTTTTATTAATGGTTAGGACAAGCCCAACATCAAACAACCCGAATAAGACTGGCCCAACCAAAATAATAGACATAGTTTCCGATTTTGCCCCTGACAGTTTTCATCCTCTCTATCTGTATCTCTCCTCACAATCTCAGTCCTCCTCCATAACACCAACCTTTTTGTTTCTCTCGATCGTTTCTCGTTTATTTCCCCCTCTCTCTCTCTCTCCCTTTCTCAAATTGTTCTTAGAGGTCCATCAATAGCGGATCATGGCAAAGCTTTGGGATCTTAAGCTGCTAAGAAGGCCACATCGCAGTCCAGCAAGGTTGGTCTACAATTCCCAGTCTGTCATATTGCACGTTTTGCTGAAAGCAGGAAAGTACGCCAAGCATTTCGGTGCCGGAGCTCCGGTTTACCTCGTCACTGTTCTTGAATACCTTGTCACTCAGGTATAACCCCTTTTTCTCGATCTTGTTATCCCTATTTATTTGTGTCTGCATGTGTGTTTGTTTCTCCTCTTTTTGTGAATCTAGGGTTAGGGGTTTCGAATTGGGAAGGATTATAGAACATGAGAAAATGTGAAATTTTGCTAATTTGTTCTTCATCTGTTTCTGGTGAACCAATGTTAGGATCCTACACCTAGGTTTTTTCTTTTCTTGAATTAATTTATTTTTTATAATAATTTTATTATTTTATTTTATTTTGGGCTGAATTAATTTGATTTTCTTTTATTTTACGTATAAAAGTAGGGGGCTTTGAACTTAATTTAATCGAATTCCTCATGTGTCAATCTTTGAGTTATGATCTAGAGGTC